>JANJGK010000028.1:1060344-1362844 GCA_039081455.1 Macrobrachium rosenbergii | reverse complement strand
ACTGGTTACAATTTTGCCGTATTAGCTATGGAGGTGGGGGAGGGGCCGCGGCTTGGCGCGGAATGCCGGCTTAGACCTACCCCGCGTTAGGTAATTCAAGTCGTGTAGTCTTCAAAGGTCTATCGTGTAGTTACAACCGGGCGACAAAATATGACTTTAAATTCTTGTAATTAAGTAAAATAACATAGAAAAACGCCAATTGCCACAGTCTAGCTCACCGCGGACAGCGGGCTTAGACTTACCAAAGCGCGGAACGAAAAACGCGCGGAAAGAAAAAACGTGCGGACAGAAAAAACGTGCGGACATGCAACGTGCGGACAGCAAAGTGCAGACAGAATACCTGCGGACAGAAACAGCGCAGACGGAAAACATGACGACAGAAGGAATAATGACGATCTGGAGAAGACACTTTCCAAGGCGGGAAAAGGGAACTGGATCGCCTATCGGGAATTGACACAACTGAACGGACTGGAATCAACTCACGGGAATTGAATGGACGCGATGAATAGAGCAATTCAGAAGGAATATACGACAGGGAACTGAACGGACACGACGAAAATACAAAACCGGAAGGAATAAATGACTGAGAAGACTTTCGAAATTCACATTTCTCACGTAACCCGCGTCCCAAAATGTCCGCCTCGCTTGTTGCTGGGGTCACTTGGTAACAACACCAACATGCTCCTGCTGCTGCCAGGCTGATGGCAGCCACCACAACCTATATAACAGGTTATAACTACAACTACAACCTTCCACTTGAAATACTCACAGGAAATATAGGGATGTGACGCCTCGTTCTGTCGCCATCATCAAATTTGAGATTTTTGCGCCCCTCGTGGTCTCCGGCGTGACCGGTCGCCTCGGGATTGATGAGGCAACTGAGCCGTAATCACGTATAAACGCTGCTTATATAAAACACACGAGCATCGGAATCAATGACGTAATAAGGAAAAAGTCTATTTCACGAGGTGGAAGACATAGAATCGTAGTCTACAATGGAGAATCAAAAAGGATTCAATACTGAACATGATCAAAATATTGCGATATTTATACCGAGCAATGCTGGGCAATATATGCGATCTTGAACGCGACAAGATTTCTCTTGCGAGTTAATTCCGCCATTTCTTTCCCCTCCCTTTTTCTTATCTGGTTGGCTTCGTCCTACATTTATAGGTTTATACATACATCCAAACAGCTTCCTTAATGCCTGCGTAAATTATCATGCACTTACATACGAGACAACGGAAAATGAATTATATGAATTACAGTTAACTTATATGATACAGAAAAGATCGTATGCGTAGGCCTATATCACACACTTTATACGCATTACACTCTAATTGCGTTGTAAAATAACGATACGAATATACAGTTAACTCATATAATACAGGAAAGATCGTAAATGGCAATGAATGAACGTACATGGCTGATAGATTCTAAAATATGTAAAAAATTGTGAGCTAATTACTACACAAGTAGGCCTAAGTGATATTACAATGCTATGAATTATACTCAATTATACAATGCTATGAATTATAGGTGTACGGGTGTGGGAATGGGTATGGGCATATGGGTGTGGGTATCGATGATGATATACTTAACGTCTACAAAATACCTCATCTTCGTTTTGTTTATCACTCTTGTACAGCTGACGATCTTGAGAGAAAGAGAGAGAGAGAGAGAGAGAGAGAGAGAATTACTTGGATCATAATATTTTAGCATTAAAATAAACTGGAGAACGAGAAACTGGTTTCATTACGTCTAACCCAATGATGTCTGCCTTGCCTGTGTGTGTGTGTGTGTGTGTGTGTGTGTAGACCAGTGTATTCCTAGTGCGTGTATGTAGACCAGTGTATTCCTATTGTGTGTGTGTGTGTGTGTGCAGACTAGTGTATTCCCGTATCTGAACTGGAGAAGCCATGATTTAGTGGGAGTGGGTCTTGACGTTGGTTTGTGTGTGTGTGTGTGTGTGTGTGTGTGTGTTTGGGGATGGGGGGGCGGAGCTCCAGAGAACATATGCGTCACCTGGGCAGTAAACATCAAGAGGGACCCCTGTAACTTGAAATGTAGGCCTAAAGGCTCAAATGACCACTCACATAGGCATTCACTGTCATTCACTATTAGTAGGGAAACAAAACGTTTTGTGGAGAGACGAATAAAAGAGACGATTGGAATTCTGTGAAACCTGTGTGGGTTTGTTCCATATGAATAGGGTTCATCTTCTGAGTGATAATAATCATAATGAAAAACAAAATGACAAATCCAAACAAAATCAATATCAGTTGCAGTTGATTTCACATTAAAAAAACGTAGCAAGCTCCCGTTAAAATGAAGAGTCATTAATATAGACGTAAGCCTCTCTCATCATATCGTGCAAAAATCTATTCCTGGCAAAACAAAACAAAACAAAAAAAACATATAAAACGAGAACTAGGCCCAGTGAATTTCTGCATGTCTAAGAAAACCTGTATACTGAAATCTATTTTCTGTGCAAGCCACAAAACAAAACAGTAAAAGGAAACCAGGCCTAATGCAGTTCCGTCTGCATGTCTAAGAAAACCTGTATTCTCAAATCCATTCCGTGAAAGATAATCAAAATTAAAGAAAAAATTAATAATAGGCCTACTGCACTTCCTTTTGCAAAGTCTAAGTAAACTTGTCGAGTGAATATTCGTAACAATACCGAGTGAAATCCATAAAATATATAATAAAACTGGCGTCAAGAAAAAGACGATGCAGAAATAAAAGAACGTTGAACAACGAGCAAAATATTTGAGATTACGCTGTATACTAAGAAATGTAAGCGTAAAATTGACGTGTAATGTAAATTATCGTCAAATTAGATATTGTACAAGTATTGAACAAATCTTAATAGAGGGAAAAAAGTAAGGGTCCCTCACCACCCGTAGCTTCTATATAACAGAACTTTCTTGTCCTTTTATTTTAAATATAACCAAGTGATAAAGCACATCTAAAAATTATACATATTAGTCGACACTAAGCAGACTGTGTGTATCAGTTTTCTAAGGATCACCTGGTTGTGGGGGATAGCAGCAACCGCAGGTTTTTGAGGATCACCTTGATGTGGGTGATGACAGCGACAGCAGGTTTTTGAGGATCACTTGTGGGGGATGGCAGCGACAGCAGTTTCTCGAATATAACCTGGTGGGAGGCTGATGGCAGCAACCGCAGTTTTTTGAGGACCACCTTGTGGGTGATGGCAGCAACCGCAGTTTTCTGAAGATCTTGTTGTGGGTGATGGCAGCGACAGCAGGTTTCTGAGGATCACCTTGTGGGTGATAGCAGCGAAAGCATGTTTTTGAGGATCACTTGTGGGAGATGGCAGCGACAGCAGTTTCTCGAATATCACCTGGTTGGAGGGTGATAGCAGCAACCGCAGTTTTTTGAGGATCACCTTGTGGATGATGGCAGCAACCGCAGTTTTCCGAGGATCACCTTGTGGGTGATAGCAGCAACCGCAGGTTTTTGATCACTTGTTGTGGGCGATGGCAGCAACCTCAGTTTTCTGAGGATCATCTTGTGGGTGATGGCAGCGACAGCAGTTTTCTGAGGATCACCTTGTGGGTGATAGCAGCAACCGCAGTTTTCCAAGGATCACTTGTTGTGGGTGATGGCAGCGACAGCAGTTTCTCGAGTATCACCTGGTTGGAGGGTGATGACCACATCGGCAGATGTGAAGCGTCATTGGGCTGATGGACTTCAAGTACTCTAGGAGGAGGTCGTGACCGGACCACGTTTTTAGTGACATTACTGCTGGTGGAGCAAAAGGCTCTCGGGGAGTTAAGGTATGCTGAGTAGAGACACAAGGCTCTTAATATTTTGTTGAGAAAAAGGCTCTTCGAGTTATTTTTGTATATGGAGCAAAAGGCTCTCAGTACAGTGTACTGAATAGAGCAAAAGGCTCTTATGTTGAGCCTTTTTATGTTGAGCAAAAGGCTCCGAGTTGTGGTATATTGAGCGAGTGGCTCGTGTAATGTTGGTTAATGAGTAATTATGGTTCTGACAGTTTGTGAAAATTAATATTTCATTATATTTGTGTGGTGCTGCTGCTGGATATTATATATTTTGTAGATTTTTATTTTAAATTGTGGAATTTAACGTAAGTGGGACCTTGTAATTTGACTTTGCTACTTGTTTATTGCTGTTGTGTTAAGCTTTTTTTTTTTATGCTGTCGTGTCGAGAGATGTAGCTGAAGTGTTCATAGATTCGTATAATCCTGTTTACAGCAGTTAGTGATGTTTTCTGTAGTGCATTATTTTACTTTTGATATATCGTAAAGTAACTTTGGTTTAGCTACGTCAGTGTTATTTTGATTTGGAACTGACTCCTGTTATGAACTTTGTGTAATTATATTTTGAATTGACTCATTATGATATTTAGATGAACTAAATCGTTTATTTTGGATGTTTGCTGCTGGTAATTATATTTCATTGATGGCAATATTGAATGTTATTTGGTTTATTTTGAACCAGGTTTACCAAACCTGACTAACTTGTAAATTGTATATAACTCATAATAAATTAATGTCATTTTTTGGTTTTGTTCTGCTCTTTCCTCCATTTTGTCACTTTTAGTCATCATTACAGCCCAAATGCTTGTTTTTTATTTCGAACCTGTTGGTCTCTAAAACACGAGATAGTTACAAATATATGCTTACTGTGTAGACCAGGGGTGTCAAATTCAAATCCTTTAGAGGGCTAATTATGCACTTAGTTATGGCCTCCAGGGCCATCAAAGAATTGGTAATTACTTGGTTTAACAAGAATATATTATTTGGGTTCATCTGTTAGAACTGAGGAAAATATAACTAAAGTTACTAAACTTAAAACGAGACAATTTAATTTTTCATATAATTATTTTATGAAATAATGAATTATCATATGAAAAGTTAAAACTTGTCTCGTTTTAAGTTTAGTAACTTTAGTTAAATTTTCCTCGGTTCTAACGGTTATAGTACCTAAAGTTGAAAAATCTGTTGGCACCTTGCGGGCTACTTAAGACCATCCCGCGGGCCACGAGTTTAACACCCCTGGACTGTACGCTGATGTGGAATTTTTATAGGTGTTTTATCAGTTATATTTATAACAAAAGGACAAGAAACCATTTGCAGATGCGACATACTCATTTGTGCTCTGGAATGAGATTTGTAGTTTTCAACCTTACAGACGCTGTACCTAGTTCCACGTTGACATTGGAGAGAGAGAGAGAGAGAGAGAGAGAGAGAGAGAGAGAGATGTTGTCATGGGGGGAGAGAGAGAGAGAGAGAGAGATGTTGTCGTTGGGGGGGAGAGATTTAAGATTCCTATAACTGGCGTTACAACACCTCGGTTATTGGCGCCGTAATAAAGTTTAATAGGTAACTATAAATAACAAAGTAAATAAATTTAAAAGTGGTTTCATAAATGAAATATCTAATGTTTATAGATTTAATCATCAGTAAATTCATATTTGTTCTAATAATCGATCTCTTTCTGTATTTCCTGCTACCTTCTGTTAATAATAATAATAATAATAATAATAATAATAATAATAATAATAATAATAATAATAATAATAATAATAATAATAATAGTCCGTGGTTTTGTCAACGCTGCGAAGTACTAAATTCATCTTATCTCAGTCGAATCTATGATACTTTTCCCAACAATTTTTTGCCATATGTATTTCGCAACGCCTGACAAAACCACACATTATTATTACTATTATTATTATTATTATTATTATTATTATTATTATTATTATTATTATTATTCGGAAGACTAAACCAATTCTTATGGAACAAGCCACCCACAGCGGCCAGTGACTTGAAATTTAAGCTCCCAAAGAAAAACAAAGAGATAAAAATGTATTGAATTGAATTGCATTGAATATATAACTTAGGCCAAAGGCCAAGCGCTGGGACCAATGAAATCATTCAGCGCTGAAACGGAAAGTGACAGTAAAAGGTTTGAAAGGTGTAACACGAGGAAAACTTCAACGCAGTTGCACTATGAATCAATTGTTAGGAGAGGGTTGAGGAAAGTAAGATGGAAGAAAGAGGAATATGAAAGGAGGTACAGTAAAAGGAACGAAAGTATCTCGTATATTTTATGTTCACTGGATGAGATATTTTCTTTTTTTTTTAATAAAAGATACGTGTTGTATGTACTTATCTTTCATAAAATTTGAAAACACGTTGGTAAAGGTTATTTAATTCGTTATGCATTTCCTCAGTCGTATTATTATTATTCTTATAGCAGTCTCATCAGAGAGAGAGAGAGAGAGAGAGAGAGAGAGAGAGAGAGAGAGAGAGAGAGAGAGAGAGAGAGAGAGTCAAATTCAATACACTTTATCCCATTAAAAATAGCTATTAAATAAACTTCTGTATTGAATTAGTACTATAATTGTGATACTCTATATGAAGGTTCTTATACATAATGTACACTTTAGAAGGAGTTAATATCACAATACATTATTGGAAAATACTTATATACCAGTGGTTCTCAATCTGGGGGCGCCAGCAATTTCCAAGGGGGGCACGAGCCCCAGGGAAAAATTGAAAATTCTCTCATTTTATTCGTTATTCTCATAACACGAGTCGCTAAGAAGCAGTGTCAAGTATCTCACTAATTCATTCCCAAAAGAATATAAACACCGCTTTCTCTTTTTTTTTTAGTTTCCTTTAAATCTGGCAGGGAATTTTGCTCGTAGATGCAAGGGGGAGGGGGGACGTGGAGGGTAGGACCTACTCTTAGAGTTGGGGGGGGGACCCGTGGTAATATAATGAATCGGCCTACTGTGCAGCAGTGCTGTAATCAGATAAGTAAACACAGCAAAACCGCACGGTAGAACAGGTTTACATTTATCAGGAATAAAATTTCAAGTTAACGAAATGATATACAATCAGTTCTAATTAAAAAAAAACAATCGTTATATTAAGATTTTGGCTAAATTTTTTCATTGTTTAGCGCGCGTCATGAAACCGGTGGAGGCGGTATATGGTGGACAGAGCCGTATGTGTGGTGGCAAGGGAGAGAGAGATGAGCGGGAGATGGTCTGTTGGGTGGGTGGGGGACCGGGGGGATCCCAGCTTCACCAGTTGGCTGGCTTGATGCAGTCACCAGTTGCTTGCTGCCTCGCTCTCACCCGTCAGTGTATCTCTAGACTTTGTGATGAGTGGTCGTACATCGTTGGCTCAAGCCCGGTGTGTAGGATACGGTAACGTATTAAGTGGCTTTATTGTTTCATCATATATGTATATATACGCACCTTGTATGTATATATGTACATAGAGATATGCATGCTTATTGTATACATTATTTTAAGGAACTCGAGAATATTCATTCTCAGGGCTGACTCGAACCTCGTGGTCAGTCCTGGAAGCGTAGTTATAGTAACTTTTTTTTTTTTTATAATAGGATGAAATGCCCCCTTCGGGGCAGGATTAGGATGGGAGACATATATACTTTGTTTTTCTTTTAATTGCCTTGCTTGCAGGCATTTTATTCCGTATGCCTTGGGCATGCAATCTTTATATTTGCCTTTTGACTGTGAAATATGTGAGCATTATTACTCTGAATGTTTCTGTACTGACCCAGTTCAGGCAAAGAATGTACAGAAAATGGCGCATTTGGGTGGTCATTTCAGCCCTTAGGGCTTATGCTATCTGGAGCCCCTGTACACACACACACACACACACACACACAAACTAATCCCCCTTTCTCTCCCCCCCCAGCCGCCATATTGTTCCTCCAAGGTTGAGGCCCACCAAAATGACCAATTTTTATTTTTCTTTTTTGTCTTTTATGATAATACGTCTTGTTCTCGCGTCTATTTTATTATTAGAATGATTTCCGAAGCATTTTGTAGCGTATGTTGTATTGAGAGAGAGAAAGAGAGAGAGAAAAAGAGAGATAATTTGGCCGTCTTTCTTAGGTTAAAGCTTCGTTTGTGACGACCACTTGTATGTTCGTTATTCCAAGTATATATATCTATTTTAGTTATGTTATTTTCTAAGGGATGATGTTTCATGTAGTCACGTGCACATACGTACACATACATACATACACATACATACGTACATGCATACATACATACACACACGATCGTAATTCCCAGTCATAAACGTTTCCTGTGTCAATTTGAATCCTTCAGTTTTCGTCAAATCAATCGACGTCTTTTGGATTCCAATTTTGTGAAAGAGAGAGAGAGAGAGACGGAAAGGAGAGAGAGAGAGAGAGAGAGGAAAGGAGGGAGAGAAGAGAGAGAGAGAATGTTTGTCCCTTATTTTGGGGCAATTTCCGAGGGATTAGCTGACCCTCCCTCCCCTCCCCCCCTCTCCTACAGTTTCTCTCTCCTCTCTCGCTCTCTCTCTCTCTCAGTATATATTGTCATAAGCACGCTAGACCTAGACCGATCAAGTTAACGGCTTCGCTCACAGAAATTTTCATTATATCATCATCATTATTAACATCATTATTTTACATATGATGAATAATAATGATCATAGGTGTTGTATAATGAACATTGTATCCAGGGTATGAAAGCAGTTAGGCCTTGGTGCATTTGGGGGAGGGGGCTCCTTGGGGGGAAGTGTTTGCTACTTGTCTGCCTGGGACCGGCCCGATGGCCTCCTCCCCCCCCATATACCCCAGGTATCCAGCAACCCCCTCCCTCCCCCCGGGTAGCCTTCTGGTTCGCCTCCCCCCCCTTAGGCCAGACAGATATCTACCTCCCCCCCACAACCTTTCGCTCTTCTACTTTTTTTTTTATTACACATCGCCTATATTGTCCCGTTAGGATAGTGTGGCCATCAGGCGTGTTTTATCTTTGTGACGTTCTCTCTCTCTCTCTCTCTCTCTCTCTCTCTCTCTCTCTCTCTCTCTCTCTCTCTCTGTCGGTTTTTGTATGTAGAAATAATTCGGTATATGATTTCATCATTAGCTTCGTACAAGACGTAGCAATTATTATTATTATTATTCTCTCTCTCTCTCTCTCTCTGTCGGTTTTTGCATGTAGAAATAATTCGGTATATGATTTCATCATTAGCTTCGTACAAGACGTAGCAATTATTATAATTATAATTATTATTATTAATTTTAATAGTAATAATAATAATATTTGGATTTATATACTTCAAATATGACGCCATGTTTTATAATTAGTAATGATAAAATAATGCAAAATTAACGGAACTTTAAAAAACGTTCAAAGTTTATTAGATTACAACGTACATTTACAACGTACATTTACGATATGTAAATGTAAGAAAACCGACGTAAACTGTAAATGAACTCATTGTTATGATATAAATCACGTAAAAATCGTAAAAAAAATAATGAGCAAGATTCCTTTAGTTTGAATTCGTTGGTCTTATAACGGCCCCCACGCTCTCTCTCTCTCTCTCTCTCTGTATATGTCTGTGTGTATGATCATACGCCCAGTCATGTATATATTTCCCATATAATTCGAATCCTTCGAAATTTCCGTCAGTTCAATCGAATTTTGACAAGACGTTCCAGGAAACTTAAAGGCCTATTTTGGCATCCATTTTTCACACTCTTCTTCGCCTCCTGAAGTGGCCTTATGCCAGCAACCTCATTAGAATATATTAGGGGATAATAATGGACTCTTATAGATTCCTATATTAAGTATATAAAGCTTTATAGAAGTGATGTTAAACTTTATATAAAGCCTGGGTCTGAAACGAATGAGTATAAATCCGTAATGTATAACTAATTGAATCAGCTTACTAAAGCGTCATTGTAAATGAGAGAGAGAGAGAGAGAGAGAGAGAGAGAGAGAGAGAGAGATTTAATTACACAGATCGGAGTTATATATGTTCTAAAAACTTGCGTATGAGAGAGAGAGAGAGAGAGAGAGGGAGAGAGAGATTTGATTGCGCAGATCAGTTATATATGTTCTAAAAACTTGCGTATACGAGAGAGAGAGAGAGAGAGAGAGAGCTTCCGCAGGCATACACATACGTTCTAAAAACAACGAGAGAGAGAGAGAGAGAGAGAGAAAGAGAGACCCTCCTAGATACAATGGGCAAGTCATAACGGCTAAAGAATTCAAACGGAAAACGGTCATTATCGACCTTATCGTCCCCTGAAATAAAGGCGAGAATTTTCCGTTATAAACCTTAAGAACCGTTAAGGATTTTTTCTCCATATTTTTACTTTTTTTTTTACAATATTTATACTTTTACGACTTTTATTACAATAATTTACATAAATTTTGATACGATTTACATTTTCAATGTGTTAGTTCACGTTGACATTTACGAATATATAAAGTAAACTTCAATATGGTGGGTGTAAGACAAGGGTGTTTGTCGCCTATAGGCCTACTTGTGGGTCAACTTCCAAGGGATTAGTGGGATCTGTTTTGACTCTCTCTCTCTCTCTCTCTCTCTCTCTCTCTCTCTCTCTCTCTCTCTCTCTCTCTCTCTCTCTCTCTCGCCAATACCAGACGTTATAATCGTCTGATATTTCTCCGTTAGCTTCGTACAAGACGTAACTAGGATCATTAAAAGCAGGAATAGGCCTAGACCGATCAAATTAGCTTATTATTATTATTATTATTATTATTATTATTATTATTATTATTATTATTTTAATAATTATGGATTCCAAGATTTTGTGACTGTTGAAGGCACAGGCTTTTTCATAATTCGAGTACTGCGTTTGGGCAGGAGACCTTTGTAGGGGGTGGGGTTGGGTGTTAGGGGTACTGGGTTTACCAATCTTGCTGGGGCACGTCCTTGTTCACTGGTATTCCCCCTCCTCCTCATCCCGCGTATCTCTTGGGATGCATTTCGGTTTAAACTTTTCTGCCTCTCATCATACACACTTTTTTTTCATATGTTATCGGCGGTATTTTGTATTTGTTTAATTCGCGAGAGAGAGAGAGAGAGAGAGAGAGAGTCTGGAGTGTACTTCAGATGATTTAGAATTAAACGATCGAAATCGGGTGGGAATCTTGTCTGAGAGAGAGAGATTGCGGGTGGGGGAATTTCGTTTTCTTTGTTAATATTGAGAGAGAGAGCCTGGAATGGACTTCAGATGATTTAAAATTATACGATCGAAATCGGGTGGGAATCTTGTCTGAGAGAGAGAGATTCCAAGGCACCGCTGTTCCTATTAAGTAGGAATTCCTTCTGGAATTCGCTGAATCAATTCATTTATTTAAATAAAAAAAAAAGGAACTTTTTGAATCATAAATGGCGACGAACTTTGACAGGAATCCTCAACCGCTGAACTTTAATTATATGCTCAAATAAAGAAACAACTCTCTCTCTCTCTCTCTCTCTCTCTCTCTCTCTCTCTCTCTCTCTCTCTCTCTCTCTCTCTCTCTCTCACACACAGAGACGCTTTGGTAAGTTTAAGTAGCTTTATTATGGCTTTGCTATTCCAAGTTCGTTTTAGACCGAGTCATAAATATACCATTGCTATCATTTCTACGAAAAATTTTATATGGGAATCTTTAGACTCCATTTTATATTTATTTATTTATATATTTATTTCTCCGGGAGGCTCCTTTATACCTACAAAGGTCGCTGGCATAAGGCCACCACCTACAGCTACTTCTACAGGATCAGAAGCCGTAAGGGAGGAAGCGTATGAAAAATGGATGCTAAAATAGACTTAGATTTTATTTAAGGATTCAAGTTATTGCGTAGGAATAAATATATATGACTTGGAGCGTGAACAGACACACGCACAGACACAAGTTATGCAGACAAATGACAGACGAACAGACAGACTTTTATAGATATGACATATAGGCCTATGATAGTACGAAGCTTTTTTGACCTGAAAATATAATATATATGCTTTTATTAACTTTAAATTTATGTGAATTCTTTTTATAGTTTTATATTTTTATTTGGTTTATATTTAAGTTGGTTTCTGTGTCTGTGTGTCTGTCTGTAACTCAATTGTCGACCTGTAACCTTCGTCCCCCTTCCCTCTTCCCTCCCCCTCCCCCCTTCCTTCTCCCCTCCCACTCCCCCTTCCCCTCCCCTCACCTTCACTCTTCCATCCCCCTCTCCTTTCCCTCCCCTCCCCATCCCCCTCCCCCTTCTCGAGTATACAATCTAGTGTTAATTTAGTTGTGTCCTTCCCTCCCCTTCCCTCTTCCCTCCCTCCCCTTCCCTCTTCCTCCTCCCCTTCCACGTCCCCCTCCCCCTTCGGAGCATACGGTCGTGTTAATTTAGCTGTCCTCCCCCTTACCTTCCCTCTACCCTCCCCCTCCCCTTACCTCTTCCATCCCCCTCCCCTTCCTCCTCCCCTTCCACGTCCCCCTCCCCCTTCAGGAGCATGCGATCAAATTTTAATTTTGCTATGTCCTCCTCCCCCTCCCTCTTCAATCTCCCTCCTTCTTTCCCTCCCCCTCCCCCTCCCCTTTTGGAGCACACGATCAAGTGTTGATTTAGCTGTCCTCCCCCTCCACTTTCCTCCCCTTCCCTCCCACTTCACCCAAACCTCCCCATCCCATCCCCCTCCCCTGCCACACACCCCTTCCCATACCTTCCCCCTCCCACTGCCCCCTTCCCTCCCCCTCCAACTCCCCCTCTCCCTCATCACCCTACCAACACCCTCACCCTCCCCTGCCACCTTCCCCTCCCTTCCTCTTCCCTCCCCCTCCCCTCTCCTTCCCTTCCCCTACCGCTTCCTCCCCCACCCCTTTCCCCTCTATCCCCTTCCCATTTTCCTCTCCTCCTTACCCTCCCACTCTCCCCTACCTCCTCCCCTCCTCTTCCCTCTTCCATCCCCCTCTCCCTTTCCCTCCCCTTCCCCTTCCCTCCTCTTACCTCTTCCATCCCCTCTCCCATCCCACTCCCCCTCCCATTTACCCTTCCCCTCACTTCCTACTCCCCCTCTCTCCTCCTTCCCTTCCCCCTTCCCTCCCCCTCCCCATAAACGGACATCAATTTCGTTAACTACAATCACAAATCGGTTACAATTTCTGTCAAAACTAAAAAGCATAAAATAAAAGCCAAAAAAAATTTATACGTGCTTTTATTAAAACGCACTAAGAAGTAAAAAAATTATTTTTTGAGACCCCAAGATTTTCTTACAATGAATCGTGTCTACAAAAAAATATAAAAGCGTGGGCTCCAAACGTGGAAGGAAATGCTACAAGAAAAGAAATATATTTTTTTATTTTTTATAGCATTTCCTTCCATGTTTGGAGCCCAGGCTTTTATTTTTGTAGACATGATTAATTGTAAGAAAATCCTGGTGTGTCTCAAAAAATTATTTTTTACTTTTTAGTGCGTTTCAATAAAAACATGTTTAATTTTTTTTTTTATTTTTATTCTTCTTCTTCTTCTTCATTTAGTGAAAAATTCCATGCAATGTATAAGATATAAGAAACGAATGACGCAATTACTTGATACAGCAAAAACGTCTCTTCCTCCATATGGACTGAGAGAGAGAGAGAGAGAGAGAGAGAGAGACGCACACACCAAAACTCAGCAGAGCTACAGACAGACATACAGGCAACGCACGTGAACAGAAATAAATTTCTTTAAATTAATTTTGAAGTTTCGTGTTCATCTCTCCAGGAAATTCGTCCGATATTTAGAGTTACCAAAACGCTCGGAGCAGAAAGCCTTAAAAATCGTTTTATTTTTCGATAAAACGACATTTTTTGCCACAGACTATTAATAAATGTCATATTTTTCAGATATTTCTTTCGATGATAAAAACGTGAAGTGTATTATTGATTTTTAAATGCCCAAGACAATAGTCCTTTTTTGAAAATGCCCAGCAGACGGGGCACAGGGCAGACGAATTTTGAGAAGGGGTCGAAGCGTAAAATAAAAGTACGACGATGAGATGAAATCCTTAAAATTATAAATTATGACTTTTTTAAATTTTAATCTAGAAACTTTGGTATGTTTTAGATTTAATGGGGGTTAGATTAAAAGGTTTTAGCTTTGAAACATTAGATATCAAAAGTGTTCAAGTTATGTAATTTGTATGAGTTACTATTAGTTATTTTATATATAATTATCTAGCTAATTCCTATAACTTTAACTAAGTAGCCTTTATAACCAGTGAGTATGATTTATGTAGTAATTCTAATTATTAATTGAACAGAGTTTAATTTGTTGCATTACTCTTTTAAATCATAGATAATGTTCTACATAATTACGAGACATTGCCAGTTACAAGTAATACCATTATTTCACATAACTCTTTTACATAATGTGGCCCTGACTCGCTTATTTGCATTAAGATATGATTTCGTACACATTTAATATCGATTCAGTCTAATCTGAATACATTTTATTATATCTGACGAATTCATTTAAGCTTAGTTCCGTTTCCCTGCAAATGATGTCATGATGATATTTTACAAGACGACTTAAGAAAATTTGCCTAAAAATATCTAATTTGAGAATAAATTTAGCTTTATCATTGCTTAACAGTTTTGATTACTTTACTTAATTCAGTAAATGTCCGTGCATTGTCTGTTTATTGAGTGATAGAATACTACGTTGTGTTTTAATTTAAAATCTGTGTCAAGTTTCAATGTTTGTCTTGCTGTTTGTTTTACCAGACATTCGAAGGAAAACACCTTTTAGAATTCTGGGTTTTAATCAAAGTACGCCGTTATTGGTGATTTTTTAATATAAATCCATATATTAGTTTCTTACACTTCTTATATATCATTACGTGAATAAATATGGGTATTTATGTATCCAAATATTCAAGCTTAGACAATAGTTATATGCTAAACGAAGCCTTAAGTTTGACAGTTGCTTAGCAACGTTTTTAAAATTAATTTATTTGGCAATTTCAGCGAGATTAAACAATAATCTTCAGGGCTAAAGGAAACAAGAATGTTTTTGAAATCTATTCCTCATATCACATTGTTTAAAAATCTCTTATCTTTCGTAAATTTTCGTGCTCATCTTCAGTAAATTCGTCTGCTTTGTTCGAGTTACCAAAACACTTAGAGCAGAAAGCCTTAGAATTCTTTATATTTTTCGATAAAAAGGACAGTATTTGCTGCAAACTAGTATTAAATAATATATTTTGTATAACTGTCGTTTGACAATAAAAACGTGAAGCATATCACAGATTTTTTAATGTACAAGACAATAGTCCTTTTTTGAGAATGCCCAGCAGGCGAGGCACATGGCAGACGAATTTTGAGAAGGGGTCGAAGCATAAAATAAAAATACGACGATGAGATGAAATTATTAAAATTATGAATCATAACTTTTTTTAATTTTAATATAGAAACTTTGGTATGTTTTAGATTTTAATGTGAGTCAGATTGAAAGGTTTTATCTTTGAATTATTATATATCAAAAGCATTCGAGTTATGTGATCTGTAAAGTTGCTAATAGTTATTTTATATATAATTATCTAGCTAATTCCTACAACATTAATTAAGAAGCCTTTATTGCCAATGAGTTATGATTTATGTAGTAATTCTAATTATTAATTGAACAGAGTTCAATTTGTTGCATTACTCTTTAAATCAGGGATAATATTCCACATAATTACTAGGTATTGCCAGCTACAAGTAATACCATTATTTCACATAATTCTTTTGAATAATGTGGTCCTGACTCATTTATTTGCATTAAGGTATGATTTGATACACATTTAATATCGATTCAGTCTAAACTGAATACATTTTATTATACCGGACGAATTAATTTATTTTTAGTTCCGTTTCCCTGCTAATGATATCAGGATAATATTTTACAAGACGACTGAAGAAAATTTGCCTAAAAATATCTAATTTGAGAATAAAGTTAGCTTTATCATTGCTTAATACTTATGAATACTTTATTTAATTCAGTAAATGTCTGTGCATTGTCTGTTTATTGAGTGATAGAATCATACGTTGTGTTTTAATTTAAAATTTGTGTCAAGTTTCAATGTTCGTCTTTTCTGTTTGTTTGACCAGACAATCATAGGAAAACACCTTTTAGATTTCTCAGTTTTGATCAAAATACGTCATTATTGGTGATTTTTTAATATGAATCCATATAGTATTTTACTGTTCTTCTTATATATCATTACATGAATAAATATGGGTATTTATATATCAAAATATTTAAGCTTAGACAATAGTTATATGCTAAACGAAGCCTTAAGTTTGACAGTTGCTTAGCAATTTTTTAAAAATGAATTAATTTGGCAATTTTAGTGAAACCAAACAATCATCTTTAGGGCCAAAGCAAACAAGAAAGAGTCATTAATCTGTGTCTTATATTAAATCGTTGAAATTCGTTGTCATATAACGTAAAATCGAAGATTGAATGTTTACGTAAACTAATAAAGTTGCCAGCTACCTAATAAGTTCGATTTCTGAAAACGACGAGCCTAAAACGATTACGAAAGATATATTTTAAAACGTATGATAAATATGACGTAAAATATGAATATTAAATATTATATCAGTAACGTGAAAGTTTGGATTGAAAATAATTCGATTATATTCAATCTTTATGTTACGATGTCATTCAATTTTGGAAGCACTTGAATTTTAAATATACGATGAATATGACATTGAGTATGAATTTTTAATATGATAATTAATAAATTGAAGGTTATATTCAAAATAATTTGATTATATTACATTATATTAAAAAATAATATATTTTTATGTATTTATTTTAGGCGCGTAATCCACTCCCCGCCTAATGTAAACAATCCTCCGCCGTACGTAATTTCTCACTCAAGCGTCTCGTTATTTACGGTAAATATCAGCTTATTTTAAACTTTATTCGTTTACGATCTATTGTTTTCGCTTCTATAACGAATCTTCGTTACATATATACCGTTATATCAGTCGTACTTAACGAATTGACGAATAAAATTACGAATTTATCGAAGCAACTTTTCAAATTTGGGTCGACATGGCTGACGTTCTCCCATGATGGCCATCTTATTTTCTTTCCGTTTTTATTTATAGCGATCGTAAGTGTCGCCCATTACGTTAATAAATCATTGAAACTTGACTTAAAGTGTCGTAGAAACGTAACATAGGTAAAAAGTGCCGTAAACACCTGTAAAGTGTCGGGTAGACTTATCACCTTGGGGTACTCCCTTACGTGGCCTCGTAAGCCATAACTACCCTTAAAGTGTCAAGTTGCCTTCATAACGTACCATAAGGTACCCTAAAATGGGACCTGTAGCATAAGGTACTCTAGGCTTAGGCTGGAGCCTGTATTCTAGTGTACCCTAGGATGGGTCCTGTAACTTAGGGTACCCAAGGCTGGGGCCTGTATCCAAGGGTATCGTGGGCTGGGGCCTGTATCCAGGGGTACCGTTGGCTGGGGCCTGTATCCAGGGGTACTGTTGGCTGGGGTCTGTACCATAAGGTATCCAAGACTAGGGTCTGTATCATAGGGTACCCTAGACTAGGGTCTGTACCATAGGGTACCTTAGACTAGGATCTGTACGAGAGGCTTGCTGATGGGGTATCTAGACCATTGTCGTTGTAGGCTGCTGTATATGCAGCCTTGATTATATTCACCACATCAAGACTACTGTATAAATGTCAGTGTCGTAGTATAGGTTAGGTTTGAATTCATGACCCCATTACTGGTAATGGGTGATATTAGTTATATTTCTGGCCATAATTTAGAAAATGTAATGCAAAGGCCCAGAGGACAGGTAACCCAGTCCCCTAAGCTTCCATAGCCTGAAAAAAAAAAAAAAAAGGCAGTAAGAGGGGTGGAGGTCTTAGCCGCAAAGGAATGGTGGAAATTTATAGTGTGCTAATGAAGAGAATGGGGTTTAAGGTTTAGACATAAAAAGTTGGTTAATGTTTTCATTGTTAATAAGTGTAGTATGAATGTGGAGTGCTTAAAATACTCAACCACTGTCTAGAGGTAATTAACAGTTGAATTTCTTTTGCAGACCTGTAATTGTTTACCGTGGCATGCACTGCAATCAACCAATGCTATGGCCAACTGCAGTTCAGAACAAAGGCTAAGTGTTGGACCATCTGTCAACCCACGGAAGATTTTCACTTGTGTAAATGGTGAGTGGCTCTTACCTGCCTATGAGGGTGGTTCAAAATTATCTTGAGTATAAAGGTCATATTCTAATAATGCTGTGATGTTGTCTCTTTGGCATGACTTCAATACTTTCACGCAGGCCTTACTTCATGTCCTTTTTACAAGGAATACCCTGTAGGGGAGTAGTGGTGTCAGTAATGCATGAGGTGCACTGTAGGCATTACTCAAGGTTCTTTGCAGCGTTCCTTCGGGCCTTACCTGCAATCTCTTTCATTCCTATTACTGTACCTCTGTTCATAATCTCTCTTTCTCTCTTACCTTCCACCCTTTCCTAACAATCGACCCAACCAAATTGGTAGAGGCTGGAGCTTACCCCTGTTCAGTTTTGTTACTTATTGCAGTCTACAACCCTTCACCTTACACTCCTAAGCCATACTGTGCTCAGTTATAAATCTCAGTAACCCTTATTACTGAGTTTATCTTTCCTTGTTACTGAACTCTGGGCTAGTTTTTATATATATTCAGGAAATTTGCTCTGTTCCACTATAGGCACCATGCACAGCCTAGTTCAAGTTCTGGAAACCTAAGAGAGATCTGTGGTACCAAATGGATGAGGTGCTGTTGTTCCTGGACATTCCTGAAAGGGCAGTTTCTTGGTTTTTTTCACTAAATAGGCCTACAGTAATATTTGTTCAGATGATTGGTCCCAGATGCTACTAGGTTTAATTCCTCAGGTACAGAATCATATTCAGTGGACACTTAATTAATACTTGTCCATGAGTGATTGATTCAACCGACAACCAGAGAAAATGTTTCGTTCATAACTAGTTTGCTGGTGGAGTTCTTAGTCAAATAAAAAAATGGAAGTCAGCATTTTAAAGACACTGTTTTTGATATGCTTATGGATTGCTCATGACAATTGACTGGTTTGTGGTAAGGATTCTCCGAGCTTTCATAAACGAGGTTGAAATATTTTGCTTTTCAGTATCTTGTGTGATTAAGATTGAGTGACCCAGAATGATATTCTCACGATTTACAGGTGTAATTACTAAGTGAGAACAAATGATGCAGTTTGTGGACTTGTTACTCTCATGTACAGTTTGTACAAATTTGATATTTTGTACAGAATTCTTTGTAGTCGGCTGACATTCAAAGTAATAAGCTTCTACACAGTGCACTAACCTTGTCATGTATAATAGTATATGCATAGAATGCTTCTTTGTACAAGAAACTATGAATTTGTAGCATTGAGATGAGCCCTTACAAATGACATTCCAGGCTGCCCCTTCCAGCAGATTGTTAATGTTTATTATTTATTTAATATGGTGTATATTAATTGTACAATATAGTATGCACTGGGATTTTTTCATGCATTTTAATGTGTGTCATTTATATATTATACTGCACTACATAAGGTTTAATCAATGTCACTTATATTTTACACTGCTCTGCATAAGGTCAGGAGGTACTTAAAAGAAGTATATCTTGATCAGCTGATGAAGGGAAGGTTTATGCTATATCATTTTGCATTCAAGTAAGTTTTACTCTCTATACAAAATTTCCCTTTGCAGATGCGAGTAAAGAAAGTTCAGTCTCAGTCCTTGGAAGCTGGAAGGAAAACCGGAACACCGAGGGAACCCAGCCTCCTTGCTCACATATAACCCAGGGCAGGAATGGGCAAGTAGAACCCTTGCCCCTCCACCTGACTGCTGGCTTATGCCATCAAAATCTGGGTTATCCAGGGTGAGTCTTGAATAATATGTAGTATGAAATTCTGTCTTATCTCTAGTATACTGCATTCCGATAGGGTGTAACACTTTCAATTCTTGTCATGAACATGAAAGTAGAGGATTAGGAAACTGGTAAAACATGATTGGCAGTACTAAAAGAGTCCAAATTTTAAAGGGAAAGTTTTTATTGTTCAGTATAGATATTCATGTTCATGGAAATTCTGAAGGAGTTGAAATGAATGTAGACTTTGGAGGTCAAAAGAAACTGAGAGTTGATGCAGTAGAAGTTTGATTGTAGATGTGAAGAGCGTTGTATACTTTATGTAAATTACTGAATGAATTTCAGTTTGTAAAGTGTTTGGGCCGTCCTAATTTTAGTTACACTGTCATTTTGTCAAAGAAATCCAAGATCCCCCTCCATTAAGGGGCCAAGTTCCTATGCACAAACAACAATCCCATTTTAGATCGTGCAAGGTTTTAAAATAATGAACAGCTGAGGGTGCATTGAATTGTTATTGAGACAGACTGACTGGGTGGAATTATAGTGTTGAGTCAGATACATTGACAGAACCACAAGAAAAAAGTTGTTTAGCCATTCTAGTAAGAAGTTAGAGTCAAGTGTCAGGTCCAGGTACTTGTGGAAACCACTGTCTGACTTCTGAGAACCCAGCAGTAAAAATCCACAAGATGTACATTTGATATAGATAGTGCAGCTAGTCTTTGCAAATAGGAGTACTGTATTGAATTTGATAGTATGAACTACAAGCTCAATAAGTTTAATGAATTTGATATGATCAGTTGCAATCTTCATAAATCATGACCTCTTGAAAGAATGACTTTAGGTATGTAAGTCTATTTTACAGTTTTTTGTACAGTTTTTAGAAGCCTCTTAAGTCCAGTGATATACCTTTGAAATATAAATTTTTATGGAAAATAATAATAGTGTGTTGAAAAGAAGTTCAATTGGTAATGATGCTATATGGAAGTTAATAAACCTTTCTTTAATGATGTCATCAGGATCTGATTAAAGATTTTCCTTTCAGGATGAGCACCTAGGAGAGTACTCTTGCTACAAAGAACTAAACGTCAAGGAGCTATTTACTCCTGAGACTTGAGTGGGCCAAGATGACCCATTACCACCTGGATCCACATCTTGTAGTGGTAAGACTCAAATAAAACTAGAACTGTCATACTGAATTTGGTGTAAACGTCAGACCAGTTAAAGACTGCTTTTGCTTAACTGGATAACGTTGAATCTGGTACAGTTAGGAGCACTTTTGCTTGCCATGAACTCCAGTTAAAAACTGCAAATTGACTGCTTTGAACAATAGGTCAGATTTGATAAGAGTCAGTTATGAGACTTTTAGAAGTATCTGAAAGCTGATGATATTCTGCACTAGTAGTTAGTTTGTAGTGAAGTGTGCTGGTAGAACTTTTGGGTAAGGATTCTGTGGAGAACTAAATACAGATTAAAATGTTAATTTTCAATGGAAAAGGCAGCAATGTTAGATATTTTTGGCACAGGAAAGATTACACTTGCACCCTCAAGAAAAACTTCGTCAGGTTTTGTAGACAAGAATGTGGTCTATAAAACCAAGTAAAGTAAGTATAGCTTAGTTTTACCAGACCACTGAGCTGATTAACAGCTCTCCTAGGGCTGGCCCGAAGGATTACACTTATTTTACGTGGCTAAGAACCAATTGGTTACTTAGCAACGGGACCTACAGCTTACTGTGGAATCCGAACCACATTATAGCGAGAAATGAATTTCTATCACCAGAAATAAATTCCTCTAACTCTTCATAGTTTTCTGAGGTGACCAGTGTTCAGGATATTCTTTGTATAATTTATATAGGAATTCAATTCATATTCAGATGTTACATACTAATTACTGTAGAGGATTTTACTTTTATGTAGATGTGAGGATTCCTTGTACTGTGTATGGAACTTAATGTTGATTGAATTAGTTTCATGGTATATATTATTACAGAGGTAAATCTGAATTCATTAAATGGAACGGTTCATTTTATATGGAAATCCATGCTAGTTTTAGTGTGAGGAAATAGGCGTATGATTTTTACTTTAATTTACTCTGTTTTTCACCTGTCTTCCATCGTACTGTCCAGCCACTCCAACTGCCTCTATAGAAAGCCCCCCATGTTTGGCTTCCTAGCCAAATTTTATACAAAATCAGTCACATCAACACAGAGCATTTTTTTGGAGAATACAGTCAGGTTTAATCTGATCACTTCATGTTTATTTCTTGAATATCCAAACGAGAGTAGAGAAGAGAGAATTAGGACCCACAAGTAACGATGGTACTTAGTATAAATCACAAGTTTTATAATTCGTTGAGTTTCTAAGAGATTGCTGCCAAGATTAATGTTATTGAGAGAATGAAATTTGTCCATACAAGAATGTCACAACAGCAGTTTGATTCTTCGTTTGGTCGTCAAGGAATGTAAAATGATTGCACAGGATGTCTGTTCTTGATATGAAAAGCCATTTCGTACTGGAAGTTTGTGAAGGGGAGGCTTCTTGATCTTGAAAAAAAAACTTGTAAAAACCACTTGCATGTTTGTGTAGAAATCTTAGGACACTATCAGATTAGGACACTTGTAAAAGTCACTTCAGAGAATCAAGATGTAAGTGAATCATTAGGGATAATTATAATCTAAATAGGACAGTTTAAGTTGTGAAGTACAAAAGTATTTCTGTACAGTGCCTTGAATTGATGTTACCAGGATCTGATTTAGTGTTTTTCTTTCAGGCTAACCACCTGGGGAATGACACTCACTTGGAGGAAAGGAAGAGTTACAATTCCTGTGCGTTTTATACTTGTGGCCAAGAAGACCTGTTTATCATCTGGATCCACATCCTTTAATGGTAAGGCCTAAATGAAACTAGAATTATTCTGCTTTAGTGGAAATGTGAGACTAGTGCCTTTGATTATCTGTATAACATTGAAACTGGTACAGTTAGGAACAACTTTGTTCGCCCGTTAACTCAGTTAAAAACTGTGAGTTGACCATGTTGAACGATAGGTTTTATGAAAGTCAGGTATGGGACTTTTAGAAGAATTTGAAAGATTGATATTCTGCACAAGTGGTTAGTCTTTAGTCAAGTGTACTTGTACATCTTTTGGTTATGAATTCTGTCAGGACAGGTATGGAGAAATAAATGCCATCTGAAATGTTAAATAATGTCAGTGGGAAAAGCAGAATTTATTCGATACTGTTGTACGGCGGAGATGGTTTTCATTAGGACCACCCAGAGAAACGTCATCAGGTATTTTAGAGGAGAATGTGGGGTACAAAACTAAGAGAGTGTAGTTCTCTCAGGATATTCTTCTTTCAGTTTTTATATGAATTTGATCCATATTCATGCGTTGTATAGAAAGGAGATTCAGAATGCCAGTGGGTGAGGGTCTTAGGAGGTAGTAAAGTTTGCAAATACTGTAACACTGCTAAAATGTTTGGTATTTTGACTGTGCTAACTGTCACTTCTCCACAAAAATTAACACTGGGTTTTCTGTGTCCCTAGCATCTCCAATATGAAGTATTAACCTTAGGCGTCTGCATAACATGGTAATTGTAATCTCCAATGATTTGTTTGTTCTGCCCGTGTCAATCAAACTTTGACTTTCCTGCTCTTCAAAATTGAGCCGTATCTGAGAATTTTGCTGTGAGATTGTAGCTCCTGAAGTGCATTGTAGATTCGTGATTACTGATTTGTAGTGAGTCAGTCAGGACTACATTATTATCGGACAGTTTTGATGTGCAGAATAGTTATAGTGAATTGGAGACAGGCCTGTATTATTTGTGGACCACCTGTGATGTGCCTACATTGTTTCTGTAGTACCTTTCCACGTTGTTACTGAATCAATCTCAATACACAGGGCACTTGTACTGACATGAGAGATAGGCTAAGATTATTAATGGATGACCTCTGACCTTTTGTATTCAATGCTGAAGTACCACATTTTATTTCAGGATGAAACTAATGCAGTAAAGAAGTCCCTTTTTGACTTGAAGTTTGCGGGACTGAAATGCAGATGAAACATATTTGAGAGTCCCCTTTTGACATGAGGTTTGCTAGACTGCAATTTAAGGTAAGTCTTCTTAGAAACTGTAGCCTTTCCTGTGATGTATGCAAGGTAATTTCAATAGAAAATGTTAAGTTAGCATTTATGTAGGCTCTCTAATTTTGTTTTATTTTTTATGCTTGTAAACTTTTAAATTAACATGTTTGAAAAATGGCTCTGCTGTGTTAAATACAGACGCTTAATTTCTTATCTTTTAAAAGTGCAAGGTTTGGAAGTGGCAATGTTTGGATATAATAATTTTCTTTCAGCTGTTCCAGTTGAAGCAATTGGCTATCATACTTGCATTGGCTTATTTACATTACCCTTTCATCTTTTTAGACTTTTTCCCTGTTGTCTTGATGATCTGGGGTTTATGAACTTAGCATGGCATCAGAATATATTGCAATAGCTCCAATGTGGAGATGAATTCTCGTAGTTCTTCTAAGGCTGCTGACACTGGTTGAAATTCCTTTCCAAAACTAAGAGAAGAATCTTGTTCAGTTTCACAGAAAAAAAATGCAATATAGAACTTAGGTTTTTAGCTTTCTGGAAAAGAAAACTACTGTGACAGCTTTGTCTGTCTGACAAGGAGATATAAGCTAACTTTAACAGTAAGTATCCAAATTCTGTTATGAAACTTTATATGTTACATCTCGGGCACAGTTACACACCATTAGTGTTTTTCGTTTTTAGCATGTTTGTACCGGCCACTTTTGGATGGTATATTTTCCAATATTTTGTACTATTTTGACATTTCATTCCGTCTAGTTTTTAAAGTTTTCCTCTTTTTGACATTTTCCCGTACTATCCAGTTCACCTTCTGCTTTCTCTTGCATTCAGTGTTCCTTGCCTGATCTAACAGTACACTCTTCATAACAAAATTGATTCATTTCCCTGTTGTCTTTCAATATTTCATATCAAGGGACTTTCGTCCTCGTCTCTAGCGGAATTTCAGTGCTGCCTTCCATTCCTTGTGTTGTTTTCAAAACCATATCTTTCTTTCAAGTTCCCAAAACCAACAGTTTCTATACCACCAACTTTGTTCCCTTTTGCCAGTGCGTTGGAGTATGTAAAACCAACAGTCTTGTGCTTCATCTGGTCCTCGATGTGGTCAGTATTGAATAAGCGTTACTCTATGCCACAAGATTAAAGTCAGTTTCATTGTGTGTTCTGTCCCACATTCAACACAAATGCTTTTACATCAGAGTTTGTGCCACAGATGCTTACATTTCTTGCGATGTTGAAATTTCGGTTGAACCCATTTTCATTGAGCTTATTGTATTTCTGTTTGCGTTTTTCCTGGGTGATGCTGTGCACTTCATCCCTACTGGGAAACTTACAGATATGAGAATTAGTATGTTCTCTGGTCTTGAGCTGCTGTTGTGGTTCAGGTTAGCCTGTGTGTGTATTACTGTGTATACAATTGACATTGCTTGCTTTGATCTTTACTTATGAAAGTAAGAGTCAGAAATTCTCAGTAGATTGAATTTTTCCATAATAAAAACAATTCTAGTTCATTAGTTGTAACTTGTATGATTAAGGTACAAAGGTTAGATTGCAGTAGTAAAACCATATTGAGTGGTGAGTTTTCTGGGATTGGACAAATGTGATTGAACATAAATACCTTTTTGAAAAAGTTCAGTGTGAAATTATTGATAATTTTCAATTTTGAAATTTAATTTGTATTAATAGGAGCTTTGTTTTTCAGGAACAATGATATTGGGAACTGCATGAAAGTTGCTGTCAAAGGGAAATTGCGTCTTAATGATACTACCATTCACAAGAACAGACCAAAAATGTTATGGGCATTCTCCAGGAAACCATAGGCAGGCTCTGATTCAAGTCCACACATTTGTAACTAAAAAGACTTATGTATAGCCATTACTCACATGCAGCCAGATTGGGAACAGTGTATGATTTGAGGTTTTATATGGTGTACAATGAGACATGATTGTTTTTTCCACTTTTCTGTGACTGATGACATCCAGAGGTTTACAGCAGATTTTTCAGAAAACAGACCTTAGTTTACCCAAATCAGGGGATTGATTATGTGTGCTTGGAATCTTTTTTTATTACCACTGTAGTTTTGTAGTGACTTAAACAAATAAATGTAGGTGCATTTGTATGGGTAGAAGTTCAGTGTTTTGATTTTTAGTGCTGTTGGGAATGTGACTGTTAGTTAGTTAGTTATAAATGACCTGTTTAATCAGACCTCTGAACTCTTTTAGGGTTCTTCTCGGGCTGGAAAAAGAAGGGGGGAAAGAATACATAAAAAATTAGGTAATTAAATAAATAAATAAATAAAGGGGATAAATAAAAAAAAATAAAAATTCAAGAGGGAAGGAAAAAAGGAAAAGAAAGGGAGGGGAAGAAAGGGGGGAGGTTATATTTTATTTATCAATTTAATTTTGTTTAAGACGAGATATTATTAATTGGAAAGTTATTACTTTCAGCTAGAATATCTTTCATTGATTTATTTTGTAAATAAGTATTTCATGTTGCCATCTGGGACAGTCAATCAAGATATGTTTGATTGTTATTGGGATGTTACATCTTTCACAAGTTATTGGATTTTTGTGTGGAGTTGACATCAGATGCCCATGTGTGAGTCTGGAATGTCCTATTCTGAGTCTTGTTAAAATTACTTCATTAATTCTTTGCTTTTGGGTAGAAGAATGCCACTTTTTAACTTCATTCTTAATTTGTTTTAGTTTGTTTTGAGGGGGTATATTTGTCCAATCATTTTGCCAATCCCTATAAATGAAAGGTTTAACTGATGCTAGCCAGTCTGATATGGGAGCTTTATCTACTTTCTCATTACCCTCAATGCCTACATGGGCTGGGATCCAACAAATTTGAACTTGAAGGCCGTTTGTAATTAACTGATGAATTTCCTGTTGGATATTTTGGACAAGGTGATTATTTGATTTAAATGATCCTATTGCTTCAATTGCACTTCTTGAGTTGCTCAATATAAGTGCTGAAGGAATTTCTTTTTTTGTTATAATCTTGAGAGCCAATTGTATGGCTGTTAATTCAGCAGTAAATACTGATGATATTAGAGGAAGGCCCATTTGGATAGTTTTATCACTTGAATAGGCTGATGAGCCCACTCCAGCTTCATTTTTGGATCCATCTGTACAGGTTATGAAGGGATTACCCTTCCGTCTTATGTGTTCCATGGCATGTTGATGGTTCATTTCTGTGTTGAACGTATATTTCTTTGAAAGGTATGATAAATATGTGCATATTTTTGCCCTTTTTAGTGTCCATGGTGTGATCCGATTTATTTCTTGGGTAAATTTGGGTATCTTGTTATGTAAATTCAATAGATGATTAGTTTTTTTAGTAAATGAGTTTTGATTTTGGTTATTATTTGTATTTTGATTATTGAGAAATTTATTTGGTACAAGAGATGTGCTTGCTTGAAGGGATAAGCCTCTTCTTAAAGTAATTAGATCTCTGTAATATTGTAGAGGCAGCTGGCCTGCTTCTGCTAGGATAGAGATAGTTGGAGATGAGCGGAAGGCTCCTGTACATATACGCACTCCCTCGTGATGTAAAGCATCTAGCGATTTTAGAGTTGTTTCTGAGGCAGTTGAATAAATTGGACAGCTGTAATTTATAATTAATAGTACTGTTGCATTGTACAACATTAACATTGTGTCTCTCATCCTGCAGCCAATTTGGTGTGTGAGATTTTCTTTAATAATGTAAGGGCTTTAGATCCTTTGGCTTTGATATATTTTACATGATCTTTCCAATTTAAATGTTGATCAAAAATTATACCCAAATATTTAATACTATTGCACATGTTTATCTCTTCATTATAAAGATATAACTTAATGGTTTGTTATTTCAACCATCTTTTGTCTTTATAGAAGACAATGCCATTTGTTTTATTTACTGACAACTTGAAGCCTATGGAGTTGGTCCAAGTGGTTATATTATTTGTTGCTATATTAAGTATTCTTTGAGCATGTCTCGGAGAGTAACTTGAATAATATATTACAAAATCATCCACATACAAACTATTTTGTACACCCTCAGGCAGGTTCATAGTAATGTCATCTATTGCCAGAGCAAATAAGATGCAGCTCGAAACACTGCCTTGGGGGATACCCTCCTCTTGTATGTAGCAATTTGAATATGTATTTTCTATGCGTACTTGAAATGTATATGATTTGTTAAAAAATTGCTGATAAATATTGGAAGGTGACCTCGAATATCAGATTTGTGGAGTTTGTGCGTAACATTGTATCTCCATGTGGTATCATATGCTTTTTCTATATCAAAGAAAATAGCCACTGTCAGCTTTTTCTTTTCAAATCCTTTTTTTAATATGATCTATTCGAGTTAATGGGTCTAGTGTAGATCTACCAGCTATTGATCCCGATTGGGTAGGTGATAAAATTGAGTGTTTTGTTATGACGCTTGTTAATCTCAAACTAACCATTTTCTCCAACAGTTTGCACAAGCAACTTGTTAGAGATACTGGCCTATAATTAGTGGGGTTGCTAGGGTCTTTTCCTGGTTTACTGATGGGTATGATTATTGCACGCCTCCACTTAGTTGGGAAGACATACGTTAGCCATATTATTATATAATTTTGATAAGAATTCTTTAGCTAATGAGCTAAATTCTGGATCATTTCAAAAGAAATCATATGACCCGGAGCTGATGATCAACATGATTTTAGGGCAAAATTAAGTTCGTTCATATTGAATTTTTGGTTATAATCAAGGTCCTCATCAGTTTCAACATTTAAGTGTATGATTCATTTGTTGTGTTCTAATTCTTTTGAAGTGTTCATCTAAATTAGAAAAGGCACTAATATCTTCAATATGTTTGGCCAATATATTTGAAATATCTCGTAGGTTATGATTTAGTTTGCCATTATATAGTATTGGGCTTCTAGGGGGTCTTACATGTTTACCATTGATTTTACGAATTTGTGCCATATTTCCTTAATTGAAGTATTTGGTGACAACTCTGAAAGATAATTTTTCCACGACTGAGCTTTTTCGAATATTGTTTTTCGAAATTTTGCATTATATTTATTGTAAAGTGGTTTAATGTGATCAATAGTTATACTTATAACTATTATCTTGTTTAGTTTGTTTATATTACAAGGGCCTTTATTAAGGATGTTTAATCTAGACTTTAGTCTACACAAATTACGTGGTAGAGTGTGTTTGGTGTAACTTGAGAGAGATAAATTGTTAGACCACCATGGAACAGGGGATATATTAGGGGTTGAAGAAGTGTTGGGGATGCATTTATTGCAGCACTGATTACAAAACTGGAAAAGAAACCACTTGTGACATTATTGTTTTGATTTAATGGGAAGGGAGGGATATTTCTAGTTTGTAAATTGTATTTATCCCAATCAGCTTTGATTAAGTTATATTTCATGGGAAGTGATTGTTTTTTGTTGTTCAAATAATTCAAAGCAATTGGAAAGTGATCACTAGTAATGAGTCGTCTAGGACATTCCATTCCAGTTTTTCAATTAATTCCAGTGAGCATAATGAAATGTCTAATGGGGAGAAGGTTAAATGAGTTTTGAGAAGTGCGTTGGTGAATCACTTTCATTCAGGCAATGTAAATTCTGAACATTTATGCAATTCCCAATGTTTGTCCCGGCCAAGTTACTAGCATGTGCGCTGTCCCCCAATGGATCATGGGCATTAAAGTCGCCTACTATTAGTAGGGGGCCATTTACATTATTTAGTATTTGTGGTAAATCACTAAAGTTGAGTTAAAATTTGGCTGATTATATAGATTTAGTATAGAGATAATTTGATTGTCTGGCATATGCAATTTGATTGCAGTTATTTGATATGATATTGATGTTATATTGAAGGGTTCATAAGTTGAATCGTTATGAACATATATAGCTGTTCCTAGCTTGCTATCTGCTATTGGTGTGTGGCAAGCTAATTTATAGTTTCTAAAGTTGTTAGGAGTTGTACCAATATGCTGTAGACATATGCAAACAGGTTTATGTTCCTTTAGTATTCTCTGGATTTCACCTAGCCGGAGCCGAGTAGAAAATCCATTCATGTTCCATTGAATTATTTTATTGGTCATTGTTTGGTGGGATTGGTGTTAGATTTTCTAAGTTAGTTGCTGATTTAGCTATATCCTGTAACATTTTAAGGGAGTTTGTGTTACTTTGTGGTTTCTCTATAGCTAGGTTTGATTGCTGAATATTTGATGCATTGATTGATTCTTCTTCATATTTCCTTATTAGCAAATCTATTTGAGTTTTGATCATGTTTTTCTTTAGTTTTAAGGATTCCGAGCATAGTTCGCCATCTTGATGGAATGTTAAAGGGCATTTTTGGAACCTAATAAAGTTTTTTATGAAATTTTGGGTTATATTTTCATTTTTGTTCGGTAAACGATTGTACATCATGATGAAACACTCTTGACATCCGCAAGATAAATCATGTTCCGAGTGTTGAAGGAATGGTTCTGATCTCTTGGTCCCAATTATGTTTCCATTACTGGATGTTGAAATATTTTTGTTAGGAATTTCTGGTATAGGTATATTGGATCTCCGATGTGCTGGTATAAAATTTTGATTTGAATTTTTAGGTTTATTATTATTATTCTTTGGTCTTGTTGAGGGTTGATTTGATGTGGTTGTGATTTGATTAATTTTATGGGTTTTTGATTCTTCAGTGGGATGTTTAATTGAAGGTTTCTGCATTGATTTTAGTGATGAGAGTGCAGACGAGTTAGTTGATTTATCCATATTTGGGTAATCGTTATTTATATTTGTCTTGGATTGTGGAACATTATGGGTTTCCACTTGTGATGCAGTTAATGTAATCTGTTTCTGATTAATGGGTGAGACGAGTTTTGCTGGATCGATCTGTGAATGGAATGTTAGGTTTCTTACCCTTAGGGGGAGTTCTGTCAATTACTTTCCTTTTTTTATTATGGTTAATTTTGTCAATTAAGTTTTCTGTGGATGATGTTAGTGTAATATGAGTTTCCAGATCTGGATTATTAACCTCTGTTGATTTTTCCATATCACTGGAATTCGTTTCTGAACGATTAACAGGGCTTGTTACTGGGGAGGTCTGTTGCAACTGTACTCTTGGGCTTTTATGAGTAGTAGAGGAAGGGGAGAGGTGTGTCTCAGCTATACTGTGTTGAGATTCTTTATGTTTATTATGAGTTGTTACAGCATTTGAATATGAATGGCGTTTTACTGGATCATTGATTCCTCTCACTTTCAGTTCGAGTTTGGCTTCGTTAACGAGCATACCAGTTCTGTCCATTAACATTTGTAATTCTGTATAATATTGATAAAATATAGTCTTTAGATTTTGCTTGATGATTTAATTTGCAATTTACACATTTGAAAGTTTTGAATTTCCAATTTGTTGTGTGGTCTTCAGAACATACAGCACATATAGCGTTATTTCTACATCTTTTGGTTGAATGGCCATATTTTAGACAGTTAGAACATTGGAGAGGTTTAGGGACAAAGGGGCGAACTTCTCTATTTAGTCCTAGAATTTTGATTTTTCATGGTAGTTCCTGGTTTGTAAATGTTATTTTGACTTTTAATATGTTTATTTGCATCCTTTCTACTTGGGACAGTATATAATTCCAAGTCATGTATGTTGTTTCTTAATTTAAGGGAGTCAATTAAGATTTGTTTTGATGGTAGCTCTTTTTCATCATTGTCTGGGAGCATTACTGTTCCTTGTGTATAGTTTAGTGTTTCGTGGCTGGTTACTGTTACTTTTATTTCATTTGTGTTGGTTATTTGTAGAAAGGTTGTTGATTGGGCTTTGGTTGTTGTTTGTATTAACCATTCATTTTTTATTTGTCTACATTCCATGTCTTGTGTGGGGTGTATATTTAATAATTTGTTCTCTAAAATGGCTGGTGAGATCTGCTTTTCTGCTTTTAATATTAAAAATCTGGACCAATTGTCTGGTCCAAAAATATGTTCAAAATGATCTAGTGTTGGATTGAGTCGATAGTTATTTCTTTTTAATTTTTTCACATTCATCGGTGATGAGCTCTCTTGTGTTGATGGGGTTTAAGGGGGATTACTCGTCTATTTTAGAGTTATTGTCCTTTATGTATGGTTCCAGTGTTACAATACTGGAGTTTACCAGTTTGTTTTTATGTTTCTTTTTGACTTTCTAAACTTTCCGAGTCTTTAGGAATTGATATTTTACTTGGAATCTCCTTAGCATAGATATAAATGCTAAGGAGATTCGGGAGTGACGTACCATTAGTCATCAACTGTGCTAGAATTTTACCATCATGGGGTCCAGGGGTACTACATTAATATCTTCATGACTACTTTGCATAAAGGATATAAAAAAAAAAAATAATAAATCTTGAAAAGATATCATTGGCTTTTTATGAAGTTGAATGTTCCACTAATGGCACAAGTGGGAACTGACTCCCAAATGTCCGCATCCCTACCCTACCTCAAAAGGGGGATGGCACATCATGATTAGTATGGCCCAAGTGTAAGCAAAACCCGCTTGCTAGGATTGAGTGTATTGTAATAATACAGTCATAGTTCCGCCTGAAAAACCAGGTCCGAACATTATCAGGTAGATGATGGTTCTACCACAGTTCCCACTATTTAGCTTCAGATTCAACTTCACTCCATGCTATGATATGTTTTCCTATTTATTAATTTTGGTAATTTTGACAAAAGTGGAAAAATCCACAAAATTATTCCTCAAGTGTATTATTATATATGTGGGACACTTTGGATCAAACTTAGAAAAAAAAAAAAAAGATCCCTAGGTTTGAGAGCCCCCTCACCACATCAAGGTGGTCCCAATTTGAGGGGGAGCTAAGAAATGTAAATATATTAGTAAAGTCAAGAGGGAATCCTGTCTTTTTTTTATATATAAATGGTATAAATTTGGAGACCCTGTACAAAGCTGTTTTTGCTTGCAACTATAGCTAGGCTGGTGTTGCAAACTGCTGTTTTCTAGTATCAGGTGCAATACTACTCAGTTTGCTAGGAGCTGTACCTTGTTTGCAACTAAAATGTGGGATAGTTTGCGTGGTGCAGTTGTAGGATCTTTAGATTTCCAGTGTTTTAAGAGAAGAGCAAATTCGTTATTGCTGTCTGCTGACGTCTGAATATTTTTCCCCCCTCATATTTATTTGTCAACTTTTTGTGTAATTTTGGAGCCAGTCCTGGGTTTATAAAAGTCTGTTGACTCTCCATAAGAGTTTTCAGCTAAGAGGAAGACTAATCCATTGAATTCCCTGATGTTCAGAATTCCATTCCTTTGAATTTCTCTTGAGATATTGAACAAAGAACTGTTTGACTGAGTTCCCTGACATTCTGAATGTGAGCATTACTTCAAATTTTGAATCAAAATTGGGAAGCCTATAATGCTACGTTTCAGTTAATGGGATTAAGAGAAGCTTCTCTCATCATGTGATTTGACTAAACACCTTCGAGAACTTGCTAAGTGATTCCTCCTTAAACCTAACAAAAATGGGGGACTGGCATTCTTCCTCCTTCTTGGAAGGTTGGGAGTGTTGCCCCTAACAAGAAACGTCTTCAAATTCCTCACTGCCTCACAAACTACAGGCCATTATCACTTTAAAAGTTGTGTGCAAATTGTTCTATGAGAAGGAAAATTCCAGGTTAATGTGGCATGTATGGAATAATGGTTCATCCTCTATTCGTTTTGGTTTCAGGAAATACTGATCCACCTTAGATCCTGTACTTAGATTATCAACACGGATTCAACAGGGGTGTGCTGATCATTGCCAGACAATTGGAGTCTTCTTTCATTTTTAAAAGCTTATGATACTACGTAACAATTTGGAATTAGTAACGGCATGAGGTTGGCATTCAAAGTAATAACATTATTTTCATTAGATATTGTCTGTATGACAAGTATATTGGGGTTAGAATTTGCAATACCTTATCAGACTCTTATGAGTTTAGTGTAAGGGGTCCCACAAGGCAGTTGTCCTCAGTGTCACTTTTTTTGGTGGTGGATTATTAACAGCACAATTGAATCTGTCTCTCCAGTCAAAGCTTCACTGTTTGTTGAGACTCATCTGCATTACTGCTAACAATGCTGTATTTGCAATTGATTTGCAAAGGTCAGTTAATGCAGTAAGTGGTTTCATATTTTGTTTTTCGTAAACTATGGCTGGTCATTTCACCAGGAGTACTTGTAAGAAAACTGTTCCTAATCTTAAAGATACCTTCATTATCGTAGGAGAAGGAAGTTAAATTTTTGGGATTTATTTTTCACAGCAAGTTAACGACATGTGGTAGAACATTTAAGAGGCAAGTGTCCAGTGCAATCTCTACTGACCACATAGTAATGAGTGATCAGTATAGGTCATCTGATAGAAGACGTTTCATCGCCATCCAACAAAGCCTTTGATTGCACAATAGAATGTTAGCAGGCAAAATTTATAGTATGATATGGTGACAAATAAGATTAAATATGAAACTGGACAAAATAAATATGCAGAGAGAATTGAAGCTGTGACAGAGAATCTTGCATTAAAGTGAAAAAAGTATGTAGTAGACACTATTTAAAGTTTCATTTGCAAAGGAAATTTGCAATGGAAATTTGCAGAGCAATGCTGTAAGTAAAGAGAAAATTATATAAAAATGATAAAAATTGAATAGAAATAGCTTTCATACAATTGTTAAAATTTCAGATTCAACTGTGATTAATACATTTACATTACAATCTATTCAGCATAATCTGAAATTGCACATTAGTGAATATTTTTCAAGCAAAAAAAAAAAAAGCCACAGAAATATGGTTTGGTTGAGGTTAAATTAGACTGAGCAAAGTCAGTTTCTCTCTCTCTCTCTCTCTCTCTCATGCTTTACTAAGGAGAAATTAATCGGTGCTGGCTCAGGTTGTGACAAGCAAACACCTGATGAAAAAGTGCATTTAACCTATAATTGTTCATCAAAATGCTGCCTTGGCAATACCAAAAAGGTGTTGAAAGATTAAACAATTAGATAAAAAAATAATAAAACACATTTGGAAGAGGATGACAGATATTTTATGATAACTCTCAAAAGGAACTTCCCCCCCCCCCACATAGCAGGTTGAAATAGGTAAGCCTAAGGCCTGCCTCCTCCTAACTGTATGAGAGAGAGGTTGAAAACATTTGGTTATTCGAGGTATAATATGAAAGTTTTATGCTATGGTCATTAGTAGACTGGATTCCCATCAATCCTCTCGAACATCACTAGTTGTATATGACGTCAGAATGGTTATAAATATGGTTATGGCATTCAAATTGTCAGGGAATGAACTAGGGAGATAATATGGACGTTTGAAGGTAGACCCATACGTCAAAAAGGCACAAGAATATGTATAAATCTTCCTTGTACTGCAATTGGAAAATAAGTTTGCCATTGGATTCTATGAAAAGTACGTGAATACCCACAATTAGCTGTAATTACCAGTAGATTACACAGGAATAAATATACCATCTTAATTTACAGATATAGATGCTATATATTTAAAGGGAATGAAAGTAGATAAGCCAAGGTTTGGATATTTAGGAGGAAAGGACTGAAAAATGGTTCCTCCTTACCAGCAGGTAATATTTAGGCATTTGTATGGGTTTTTATACGAATTACAGGCCAGCTTAATCTGAAGATACAGTATCGTAAATTTAAACCTTCCAATAATCTGCTGACATCTCGTGTTTTTAAGTAAAGAGTCGTTATTTTTATCATGCCTTCGCCATTTTACGCTTATCACTCAACCCAGTTCGACAGGTGAACAGTGTTGCAAGTGGGAAAAATATAAATGTATCCAAAAACGTATCCAGAATGTACAAAACGTATCCAAATAATATGAAATAGTATCCAAAATGTATCCAATATATTCTCTTTAAAAAATTCTTTATAGTGAATGAGGATGTGGTTAAGAAAAGTATTTTTAATTGATTAATATTTTTTAATTCTTACCCTGTTGGTAGACATCTTACAGCTGGCAGCCAAATTGCTGAGGTGAAAGAGGCCGTATGACGTCATCGGTTGTAGCACATATCGAATCCTTATTAAGGAACTAAATACATTTCCATGCTTAATTTACAATACACTATATATTATTAACTTGCTTGATATTGTCCATTTGTTATTTATTAATATATATTTAAAAAGAGCTCTACAAACTCTCATTTTTCGAACAAGAACCATCGACCCCGCCTTCGACCTTGCAGAGTGAAAACCCTTCATATATTCAAATTAATCGCCTAAAAATCCATGAAAATGCGTAGAATTAGTACATTAACGTATATTTCATTCATTGCGCGCTCACAAGCACTGTTACTAAATATACGCACTCGATTCGAATAATATACGAGTTGAAAAGCGCTTTCTGGCAACCCCTTTGTTTACATCGACGAGGAAAGGCTCAATGGAGGTAAGGCAGACGTCTCTTAGTTCTTTATTTTCGTGGTTATTAACTTAATTAAAGCAAGAAAGCGAATGGAAACCGAAAGACGGAATAATTAACATGGCATTGTTATTTTAGGGTAGTAATTACCGAGGGGTAATTAACATTAAGCCTTAATTTAAGGCAATTAAATAAGGCTGCCTCCCTCTACCTGTCCAAGGTCAGAGAAACTCGAAGGTTATTTGAGCTTTTTATTTGATTATTTGAATGAATTCCTTCTTAATCACCATTAATTAACTTGATTACAAGTTAATTACGATATGAATACCCTCGGTTAGCCTTAATTAACCCTGGGTGAGGCTGTGTGGTTAGAAGCCTTTGTGGCTTAGGGCCCTTTACCTTGGAATGGCCGAGAACGTCAATTATCATAATTAATAATTACTAATAGTAATAGTCATTAATAGTAAGTAATAGTCTAATTAGTAGTAATTAATGGCAGTAGCCGAGTCCTGGTCAATTAATAGCAATTCTTTAACCTTGTTTATTTAGTTTGGCAAATATTTACCTTAGGAATTAATTAATAGTAATAGTCAAATTAATAATAATAGTAATAGACGAGCCATGGTTAATTAATAGCTATTTTAGACATTTTTATTTATTTTGGCACATATTTATTTTGGGGTATTGGTAAGTGGGCATTGTAACAAGCCTGGGCAAGTGACCTACCACAGCAATACCCTAGGTCAGGGTATTCTGGGTATCAAAGAATTTGGGACGATTTTGAGTAATGATGGAGCAGTTTTATCCCCAGGGTTTGGTCCTGGCAAACTTAGGCCTCTTTTGATAGGTTATTTTTGTAATTTCAAAGCCTAAATTGCCAACTCCTCACAGTCTGGTTCAGTCTAGTTTTCTGTTTCCTCAGACTGAATGACTTTGCTTTTAACCACTTTCCTTCAGACTGCTCCTTTGTGTGGTGAGGATTCTTTGCCTCTGTGAGTACTTTTGGTTTTTTGTCTGTGTTTTATGGAGTTCTTTTGGGTTTTTGTTTGTTTTATGGAGTACTTTTGGTTTTTTGTGTGTTTTGTTTACTACTTTTGGCTTTTCATCTGTTTTGTGGAGTACTTGTGGGTTTTGTCTGTGTTTTATGGAGTACTTTTGGGTTTTGATCTGTGGTTTATGGAGTACTTTTCAGTTTTTATGTGTGTTTTATGGAGTCCTTTTGGGTTTTAATCTGTGGTTTATGGAGTACTTTTCAGTTTTTATGTGTGTTTTATGGAGTCCTTTTGGGTTTTGATCTGTGGTTTATGGAGTACTTTTCAGTTTTTGTGTGTGTTTTATGGACTACTTTTGGGTTTTGGTCTGTGGTTTATGGAGTACTTTTGGGTTTTGGTCTGTGGTTTATGGAGTAATTTTGGGTTTTTGTCTGTGTTTTATGGAGTCTTGCAGCAACAGGAGACTGTAATTACTTTGGTTTTCTGTGTAAAACACTTGATGTTCTTCACATTCAAAGTGCTATTAGGTCAACTTAGAATTTGTGAAAGTGTTGGTGAGTTTCTTGATATTCCCTTTTAGATATGTTGTCACTATGTGGTGTCATTTTTCCACATAGGAGGATGAATTTCATGTGAAGTTTCATTTTATGTGTGTGGTCAGCCCTGCATTTGCAAGTGTTGGTTGGTTGTGTAAAAGATTGTTTTTGAAAGATTGTGAATTTGTCATGCACAGTTGTTAGGTGATCATCAAAAGATTGTGCATATCTCCTCGGTTTCCAGTTGTTGAAAGATTGTGAATTTATCATTTGTTTCCGAGTGTTGGCTGGTTGTTGAAAGATTGTGAATTGTGAATTTGACCCCTGCTGGTATGACATATTGGATTCACTGTGCTTGTCTTGTAATCCTCTGCAGTTGGGTTATTGTGCAAGTAAGCCAAAATGTGGTTATGTGAAATGGTGATTGAAGTTCGCTCTCTCTCTCTCTCTCATCGAGTTGCTGATTAAAGTTTTTCTGTAATACTTTGTCAGTTTTAAGAGTGTAATGTGAGTCTTGGCTACTTTGTGTTTATTGTAGCAATGTGTTAGTGTATTTGTAAGGCAGATTTCCTGTGTTTATTATAGCAATGTGTTAGTATATTTATGCACCAGATTTCCTCCTCTTCCTGTACTGGACATTATAATTTTAGTGTGGTTTTACTGTTATTCCCTTATTGAAACATTTCTATAAATTATTTTGGATCCTTCTTTGGTAAGCCAGTCTGCTGACATTATGTCAACTGGGTTCAGTGTTTAACAAGTCCCACTTTCCTTAGTGTCTTGTTCAGTCTGGTTTTCTCTCTAAGTTGACTAAAGGAGCCGTTCTTCTGAACTGTTCTCATTAAAACTGCAGTTTTGTTTGTGGAGATGAAAATGATTTAGCTGTAATTTAGCTCAAAGTTTTTTTTACCAGAACTTCATAGTTTTGAAATTGAGGTCTAATGATTAAAGTACTTAGCACAAAGTGCTCAAGGTACTTTTACATGTGGGGGATTGTTGGTCCTTAAGTATGTACCCCTAGTCAAAAAGACTTATTCCTATAATGTTAACAACAATAATAATAATAATAATAATAATACAATGTTAATGCTCGTCACATCATCATAGCAATAGTAGTAGTAATTCCTTTGGGTGATTAGTTCCGAAAGACGGCTCTCACCCTTTTTGGAGCAGAGAAATCTTGGTATCCTGTTCTGTGTATGTTAAGTCTTAATTCTAAACGAAATAGTCCATTGAAGTAACATTGGAATCCACACTTTCATAATCCACTTTTAAGAGTAGATTTTCCAACCCAAATCAGAATGTCTGTTAGACAAAGACAAAAGACTTAACAAGTATCTTTTCTTTCACAGATTCAGCGAAGACAGCCACCTGGTGAGGATGAGAGCCCCTGAGATCTATCTGCTGGTGCAGGAAGGTAGGTTCATTCCTCAGTTCAAATCTATCAGGAATTGGTTCAAATAACAACTCAGGAACAAGATAGTTTCAGTAACATTTCAAGAATGAAAGTTTTGTTAGCTTATTTGAATCAGCTGTTATCAGGACAGTTTAGGTTTTTCTGAGTAGGACAGTTTTACAAAATACAAATGTCAGATTCACCTTCTTAATGAAACATTAAGTACCTTAAATCACTTCCTGACAAGGGAAATGTTGACTGAAAACACTTATTACAAAGTGACAAAATTGTAATAAATTCAGAGAGATGTGAAAGTTTAGAGAGAAAGTTGCATAGGGGATTGAAAAATTGAAAAAAAACAAAAATATTAAGTGGAATTTATTCTTGACTAGAACAAAAAAGAAAGCAGGAACCTTATGTCCTCAAGTTACAGTAATTCTTTGATTCTCTTCTAAAATTCCTTGTTAAACACTCTTGAGATTTGGTGGGAAGAGTCAAAACAGGGATTCAGTTGTCTTAACCTTTTTCACTTTTTGAACAGTGGACAAATAAGCAAGATTTATCACCCTTTTCTTGTCAGGTTTTGTTAAATATATAAAAACATGAAATTTATTCGAAGACTAATTATTATTATTATTTCGCAGGTGAAGAGAAGGGGTCTTGAATATGCTCTCTTACATAGAAAGTCTGTTTCGCTTTCTAAATGAAAAGGTAAGTTAACATTATCTTGAGGTTACTGGTAAAATTTGGCTTTTAAATTGACCTTATGGAAGAATCTCGCAGAACAGTGAGAGAACTTTTTGTTACTCAGATAATTCATTTTTTTATGTGATTTTGGACTGCCAAAATTCTTACGTTGTCCTTTCCATCTTTGCAGGCTTTTTAAGGCCACTGCCAGTGGAGTTACCTGGGAGTATTTTAGCCAACTGACGATGGTAAATATCAATATGAAATCAGTACTCTTTGTTGGTTAATTTTATTGTGGTTTTCTTTCTCCATTACACTCTTGAATCTTGATACAATGTGGTCATATTTCTTTTAAAGATATTGTCATAGTATAGAGATATTATAGAAATATTAAATTTATGGCAAGACTGATTCTTCTTTTTATTTCAGATTCAGTCTAAACCCCAGGTGGCTGCTTAGAATCATTGGCCTTGTTTGAGCTTCATATTTCTTCAGGTAAGTTGGAATCATATTGGAGGTTCTTGGTAAATTTCCACTGTCTTCTCTGATGGGCTTTTCGTCTGAGAATTTCCCTTAATGTTTTTCATCTGTGCACTTTTTTCAAAAGGTGCATTTAGTCATGAATCTGTTTTACCTTCTGCCCCTTTTATCCATTTGTTATTCCTGTCTGTGTCATGCTGTGGGGCTGTGGAAGTCCCTTATTTTGTACACTTTAAATATGTACCCCCAGTCAAAAAGACTTATTCCTGTAAAATAATAACAGCAATAATAATAATCCAGTATTAATGTTCGTCACATCGTCATAGCAATAGTAGTAAGAATTCCTTTGGGTGATTAGTTCCGAGACAGCTCTCACCCTTTTTGGAGCAGAGAAATCTTGGTTTATCGTGTTCCGTCTGTGCATGTTGAGGCTTGATTTTAAATGAAACAGTCGATTTAAGTAACATTGGAATCCACACTTTCATAATCCACTTTTAAGAGTTGGTTTTCCAACCCTGATCAGAATGTCTGTTAGACAAAGACAAAAGTCTTAAGTATCTTTTATTTCACAGATTCTGCAAAGACAGCCACCTGGAGAGGATGAGAGCCCCTGAGATCTACCTGCTGGTGCAGGAAGGTAGGTCTTTCCTTCCTCAGTTCAAATCTATCAGGAATTGGTTCAAATAACAACTCAGGAACAAGATAGTTTCAGTAACATTTCAAGAATGAAAGTTTTGTTAGCGTATTTGAATCAGCTGTTATCAGGACAGTTGAGATTTTTCTGAGTAGGACAGTTTTACAAAATACAAATGTCAGATTCACCTTTTTAATGAAACGTTTAAGTACCTTAAGGGGAGCGTTTGATAAAATCGTTTTTCGCTAATAACTCCCGTGTTTTTTAATGAATCAGTTTCAAATATTGTGCCTGGGTTTATTTTTGTATAGGGCAAAGGACTATAACCATAATTTTCGTCTTCCGCCCCCCATTAGCTGGTAACCCCACCCCCCCAAAAATTTTTCAAAATGCATCTCCTCCATAACTTCTGCAAACTAAGAGCTCAAATTTACGTGGTAGACAGATATTATATATTAGAACAAAGTAAGAGAGCGTTTTTTTCAATTTTTTTGTTCTTTTTTTTTTTAATGAATATTTTTCGTTTTTTGAAAAAACTTCGATTGATTTTTTGGAAAAAAATTCCCCAAAAATTTTCGAGGGACAAAATGAAAAAAAACTCTCTCTTTGTTTGTAGACAATTTATTTAGCTTTCATTTGCTTTTTGTTTCATTGAGATCAGTGCATTCGTTATGGAGGAGATGCAGTTTGAATGTCGATAACCTTAGTTTTGAGATATCGGCCTTCAAAGTTTTATAACGATATGAGGAGCGTTTGATAAAATCGTTTTTCGCTAATAACTCCCGTGTTTTTTAATGAATCAGTTTCAAATTTTGTGCCTGGGTTTATTTTTGTATAGGGCAAAGGACTGTAACCATAATTTTCGTCTTCCGCCCCCCATTAGCTGGTAACCCCACCCCCACAAAAATTTTTCAAAATGCATCTCCTCCATAACTTCTGCAAACTAAGAGCTCAAATTTATGTGGTAGACAGATATTATATATTAGAACAAAGTAAGGGAGCGTTTTTTTCAATTTTTTTTTTCTTTTTTTATGAATATTTTTCGTTTTTTGAAAAAACTTCAATTGATTTTTTGGAAAAAAATTCCCCAAAAATTTTCGAGGGACAAAATGAAAAAAAACTCTCTATTTGTTTGTAGACAATTTATTTAGCTTTCGTTTGCTTTTTGTTTCATTGAGATCGGTGCATTCGTTATGGAGGAGATGCAGTTTGAATGTCGATAACTTTAGTTTTGAGATATACGATATTTTTTGCTTCAATGTGTATTTATTTGCTTGCTGTTACACAGTTTGATGTTTTTATGACATATTTGAAAAGCCAAAATATATAACAATAGACTTGCAAAGTAATATAACTTCGCTAAATGAAGCTAAATGAAGCTAGATGAAGCGAGTGTCAAAACACGGCTCAGGTTGGGCAGCGCAACGTCTTACTTAGTCAAGCTCTGAGCTGCTACTGACTGACTGTCTGACGTCACTGCCTGCCCTGCGGATTCCTGGCTTTCGCTGATGCGTACTAGGTCCACAGGGTTGCCATATAACGCATTTAGATATTATTATTTCATAGCTAAAAGGAAATTACTACCGATATACTGACATTATCATTACATTATACGAAAAATGTAATTTTGTCTATGATAGGGTTACTGTTTTTGTTTATAACTCCTAAACTATGGCAAATTTTTTAATAAAACTTTCTGAGAAGATAGTCAGGATATGTATGATGCCATATAAAAAATATCTCAGAAAGTTTTGATTTTTCGATTTTTTCGTCAAACGTTCCCCTTAAATCACTTCCTGACAAGGGAAATGTTGACTGAAAACACTTATTACAAAATGACAAAATTGTAATAAATTCAGAGATGTGAAAGTTTAGAGAGAAAGTTGCATAGAGGATTGAAAAATTGAAACCAGCAAAAATATTAAGTGGAATTTATTTTTCTTGACTAGAAAAAAAAAGAAAGCAGGAACCTTATGTCGTCAAGTTACAGTAATTCTTTGATTCTCTTCTAAAATTCCTTGTTAAACACTCTTGAGATTTGATGGAAAGAGTCAAAACAGGGATTCAGTTGTGTTAACATGTTTCACTTTTTGAATAGTGGACAAATAAGCAAGATTTATCACCCCTCTCATGTCAGGTTTTGTTAGATATATAAAAACATTAAATTTATTCCAAGACTAATTATTATTATTATTATTGTTTTGCAGGTGAAGAGAAGGGGTGTCGACTGTGCTCAGTAACATAGAAAGTCTGTTAATTTCTAAATGAAAAGGTAAGTTAACATTATCATGAGGTTACTGGTAAAATTTGGCTTTTATATTGAACTTATGGAAGAATCTCACAGAACAGTGAGAGAAATTTTTGTTAACTCAGATAATTCAATTTTTTGTGTGATTTTGGACTGCCAAAATTCTTACGTTGTCCTTTCCATCTTTGTAGGCTTTTTAAGGCCACTGCCAATGGAGTCACCTGGGAGTATTTTAGCCAACTGATGATGGTAAATATCAATATGAAATCGGTACTTTTTGTTGATTAATTTTATTGTGGTTTTCTTTCTCCATTACACTCTTGAATCTTGATACAATGTAGTCATATTTCTTTTAAAGATATTCTCATAGTATAGAAATATTATAAAAATATTAAATTTATGGCAAGACTGATTCTTCTTTTTATTTCAGATTCAGTCTAAACCCCAGGTGGCTGCTTAGGATCATTGGCCTTCTTTGAGCTTCATACTACTTCAGGTAAGTTGAAATCATATTGGAGGTTCTTGTTAAATTTCCACCATCTTTTCTGATGGGCTTTTCATGTGAGAATTTCCCTTGTATCTTTTTCATCTGTGACTTTTTTCCACTTTTTTCAAAAGGTCTTTTTGGTCATTAATCTATTCTACCTTCTGCCCCTTTTACCCATTTGTTATTCCTGTCTGTGTCAGGCGGTGGGGCTGTGAAGGTCCCTTATTCTGTACACCACCTCTGACACTTCTGTAACACCATCCTTCACATTTGACCAATGGAACCTCCAACCTTGTCGATAAGTCATTTTTCCATGCTGGGCTCTTTCTCAACTTGTCTTCCTCTGTTCCAGTTACCACAGGGTTAGGCTTCCTGATACAGTGGCACCTGAACTTATAAAGTGCTTTGGTGGTCTGGCTTTCTGATAAGCAACAAGGTCTGTTAAGTAACAAAGGCACTATATTAAAGCCTGTACTTTTTTTTCTAGATGTATCACAGTTACCAGCAATCCAGTAGTTCCTAGCCTAAAATATCTTGTGTGTACTTCACACCCAGCGCTCAATTTAAGAGATTAGTCATAAAATGTATCGCATCTGAGATGACAGCGTACCAAAAATAATCTTAAGGATATAGCTGATAGGTACTTCAACTTAGTAAGTTGATGTCAGTTAAGTTGAAGTGTTACATAGGATTCATGTTTAAAATCTCTTGAGAGTGAAATGTTCCTTAGCCATTCTTAGTGTTTGTGGTTCCTCAGGAGATATGGGGGCACTTCTGTGCTTTAAGTGAGGTTTGTGGGAATATTGCTTCTTTGAAGTGAGGTTTGTGGGAATATTGCTTCTTTGAAGTGAGGTTTGTGGGAATATTGCTTCTTTGAAGTGAGGTTTGTGGGAATATTGCTTCTTTGAAGTGAGGTTTGTGGGAATATTGCTTCTTTGAAGTGAGGTTTGTGGGAATATTGCTTCTTTGAAGTGAGGTTTGTGGGAATATTGCTTCTTTGAAGTGAGGTTTGTGGGAATATTGCTTCTTTGAAGTGAGGTTTGTGGGAATATTGCTTTGAAGTGAGGTTTGTGGGAATATTGCTTTGAAGTGAGGTTTGTGGGAATATTGCTTTGAAGTGAGGTTTGTGGGAATATTGCTTTGAAGTGAGGTTTGTGGGAATATTTCTTTAAAGTGAGGTTTGTGGGAGTATTGCTTTAAAGTGAGGTTTGTGGGAGTATTGCTTTAAAGTGAGGTTTGTGGGAGTATTGCTTTAAAGTGAGGTTTGTGGGAGTATTGCTTTAAAGTGAGGTTTGTGGGAGTATTGCTTTGAAGTGAGGTTTGTGGGAATATCTATCAAGTAAGTTAATCTCAGATCTAACTTGTATTAGTAAGAACTTATTCAACAAGGGACTGCCTTCACTCCAGAAGGCTGCATAAGTGTTAATTGGGTTTTAAATTAGGTTTTAAAGAGGTAACCTCCTCATGTGCTTGCAAAGATACCTGCAAAGCAGTGTACAGGACCTTGTGGATTACAAATGTGTTTGCAAGCAAAAATCTATAGGTGAAATGCTTCTTCATTCTATATATTGTTCAGCATTTTTTTTTTTTTTTAGCCATTTTTTGTCTTGTAGGACTTCGTCATATTTTGTCATTTTGTCATTTTTTCTGCTTGACTTTGGAAAGTTCAAGTGTGCATGGGAGTAGGCAGATATCTAGCAAGTGCTTTTAAGTGCTTTTAAGTAGGAGAAGTAGTTAAGAACACTTTGACAACTGGTTGATTCTGTTCTGTCAGATATTGGTGACAGGTTCAGGTCAGAGTTCTTGCCTTTGTCGATCTTTTGCCTCAATCCTTTCCTCATTTAGGACTTCCCATTTATAAGAAGCGTATTGAATCATACTCTGCTTCCTCATGCAGTTGCATTCAGTCTGCGCTCCTTCGTACTTTTCCAGTACAGCTCGGTACAATGGAATTGGCACTTTGTTTATTATCATGTGTTGTAGCCTTCCTGGAATGTCAGTATTACTGTCAGTATTACTGTCAGTCTTTGCTGTCTTCTGTAGGTCGTCCTTCTGTAGCTCTTTTCTACAATATACTGCTGTATGAATAAGTATCGTCTTCCGTTCTTCCTCCTCTTGAAAATCATCCTTGGTTTTTCATGGCCTCATCATGCAGTCATCATGTGGTCTAAGGTGTTCCTATGTGTCTTCCTTAATCAGTGTCACCAATCTTTTGTATGAGGTGTTTGTTATGGCTATTGGTGTTTATTCTTTCACAGCAGTTATCTGAATTTTCTCTTGACATATTAGCTTTTGATTGCCCCCATTCCCTTGGTTTCTTAGTTTCTGTTTCACTTTGTTAACTGTTAGAATATTTGTACTGTTCTTTTTACTTACGACCTTTTTCAGTTCTGGCCTTAGGCTGTCTGGTCCATTTTCTTTCTTCTCCAGTTTATCTTATCGTTTCTTTGCATTTCTTCACGTTTCCCTTGTTTAGTTTAGACATCCTCATTATATTGTTTAGGTCTTGTTCTGGAACTTATTGTTTTATACGTCCCCTTCCTCATACTCCTTTTGTGACCCTCTTTCATATTTCTTCCTTTCGTCTTCATTCCATATTTGTTTCGTTCTGTTCTCGTGGATTTTGTTAATTTCTTCTCCCCAGAACCATTTCATTTCTTGCAGAGTTTCTTCTCGTTAATGTCTCCCCCCTTCCGTCATAGATCTGAATTTGTTCTTCTCCTGTTTTCTCGTATATTTTTCAATGTTATCTCTTCCTTTCCCCTTTCTTGTTATCCATCCACTGCAACTCTCCCTTTTCACGGTCTTAAGCACTGATTGGCTGAAAGTACGACAGATTTTCATTAATTAAATTAGTTCCCCTATTTTTATACCCTCGCCACTCTGCCATCTTGTGTTGATTGTACTAAAATCTTGAATGCCCCCTTCTTTGCCCATCATCGGGTATTTTGCGAATTATTCAGGGTATCCCATAGCTTTGTCCAATTCAGCACCAGCTTTGAAAGCCAGATATCAGGGTAATATAAAGTCTTGCCGGCTTTCATTCTGCTCTTCATGATAGGAAAATGGAGATTGTTCCTATTTCTGCCTTTTTTTGGGGGTTGCTATTAATGAAATAAGTCGGTTTTTAAGTAGTATTGTGGAATTTGATAAGAAACAATGTACTATTTAAGCCTTTAAGTTGACCTGTTGCACCTTGAACTCATTTTGTCTTTTGTTTTACAGGTTGCCAGCGAGTGCAGTTCACCCCCAGTGAGGTGGTAAGTGTTCAAAATTTTTTTTTTTTTTCATATTTTCTTTATTATCCTAATGTAGGCCTCATCCTGTACCTCTTAAACACTTTGAATCTTTTTTTTTTATTGAAATATTGTTGTTTTAGTTGTGTTAGAGAAGATCTTGTCAGATTTCCATTTCATTCTTTCGATATCTTTATATCTTTGAGTTGTCTGAAGTTGAGTTTCTGGGGTATAAGTCGTTAGGATATATAAATCAAGGTTGTTGTATAAATTACTGCTTTCAGGTAATCCAAAAGTTTTTGCCAAAGTGTTTGCGAAAGTTTGTTCAGTAGCTGTTGATTGAATGCAGGGATATGTTGTGCAGTATCCGAGACTGTGCTTCTGATCAGGCTAAATAGCTGTTGCAAATATGAGTGCCAGAAGGTGCCTGTATTTTTGAGGTTATAATTGAAGAGGAAGTTTAGTTCAGTGGTGTGATTTAACTATGGTTTTTAAGTAACCAAGGCCTTGGTTTTTCTCCTCCTTCTCTTTCCCAGTTATTCTTACGCATTTCCAGCACCTCCTTTTATCATTGACAGTGTGGAGTCTTATCTTGTGACATAATATATTCCAGTTGATACATAATACAGATTTCCACACCCCACATTTATCCTAAAACATGTGACCATCCTAAAAGATCCTCTGTGACCAACACTTTCTCCCCCTCCTACCTGTTCTTTTGACATTGGCTCTTTCCCAGTTACCATAGAAGTTCATTTTGTTAGCATTGATTTTCCTTTCACTCCATTCCACTCATCCGTCTGTTAAGTGTGTGCGTTACGTCTTCCTCAGGTTCTGCAATTAATGTTGGGTCGTCTGGTTTTAGCAGATCCAAAAGACTAGTGCTTTTTGTACTCCCTTTTAGTTTAATCTTTTATCAAGGTAAACGAGGAAGGAGCCTGTATCTTGTGTTATGGTACCCAAACATCAGCTCAAATGGTCAGTTCGATGTACAGTATCTTGTTTTAGTGGTTCCCATCTAATTGTTGTTTGTCAGACTATCAAACGTCTTTTTAAAACAACAAATTTGTGTTATAATCTCCAATAATTGCTTGGTACTTGTGAAGTTCCTTCATCCTAAAGACATCTTTGTATTGGTTATTTCTCTGACATGAAGCCAAACTGACAGTTATGTATGATTCTTAATCACGAATACTTGACGTTTACCTGTCTAAGTTGATATTGTCAGACATTTTCCACTGTTCTGGTCCTAGCCTTCTTGCGTAAGCTTTTCATTTATTGTGGTAGCTCGACAGTGATTGGGTTTTCTCTGCATCTAGCAAAAACATTTATAATATTCATGGTTATTTTGTAGCCTTCTAATGGCTCTCCCTAATTAGGTCTTAATTCAATATTGGTACCTCTGTCGTGTCAACTCCTCCAGTTATCTTCATTCATTTGCCATTAGTTTTATGAGAATAATGCTCTTCTCTTTCCATCATTATTTTGTTTCATATTTCTCTTCAGTCTACCTTTTGAATACTTGGCTTATTTCATATCTTGACTGGTTTACTTCGTCCATTTTGGTATCATGAATACTTTCTGTCTTTTATGGTGTGGATTTGCTGATTCAGTGCCTCCCAGATCTCGTTTGCCCTTTCCACCTGCCTCAACACCATTATCTTCTCCACGTAAAGTATCACTCTATTTTCCCTGCCTGTCCATTTGACAGGACTTACTGGATGCCCTCTGACCTTCAGTTACCATTGGCACGTCTTAATCCCACCAGTGCGTCTTTCATTTGCTTGTATTTTTAGTTCATACTCCTTTGATTTTAGTGTATTTAGTCTCTCATCCTGCAACTAGGATTCTTCGCTTGCAGTGTGCCATGTCTCTGAAGATGGTGATAGCCGTGGAATTGGTGTCTCTTTTGTTTAATGTCGTCTGCACCATTTTTTTGTTGTTGTTTTTCTCTTCCAGGCCTCCTGTGTCCATCCTGTGAAAGAATCATTCCTTAATGTCTGTTTGTGGATGAAAAATCTTCCCCTCATTCACACGCTCATGTGCTTTCAGCTTCCAATTCCGTAATACTAAACTTATCATCATACATTTAAAGCACTCTTTTTCAGTGTTCTTATTTCTTTCAATGGGTATTTTGATTCACCAATCCAATACTTCATTTTCGATCTCAGTGCAGTTTTGGTTTCATCCGGTTACCTCAGTAGCGCAATTGGTCGTCTTCCTCTTTTCCTGTATTGAAATCAGAGCTTAATGTCCTTGGTCTTTTTATATTGGCATACAGTGGGACATCACATGTCCACCCTCATCCCACATTTGACACCAATTTAATCTTCTGCTCTTCAGTCCCTTCCACTTCCTTTAGACTGCAGCCTGCTATACAGTCTGCTCCATTACCCAGACTTTTGACACGGCAGTAGTGACTATCCTTGGACCCTCCAGTGGCCCTGTAATCATTCTTGAAAGAGGTCAGTTGCATACTTTCTGCATCCCCAACAATTATTGTAGCTCCTTGCTATGAGACCATCAGAATTTATTTAATTCTTCTGCTATTTCCATCATCCTCATTTATTACTGATTTGTTTTGTGGTTCTTCATGACTTCTCTGTTACTCTTTCTCTCTATAATACATGATTGATACTTTTTTTTTTATTCATGTGTTCTCTACTGCGTAGGTTTCTCTGTACAGTTGTTTTGGCCATGAACTTTATTAGAAGCTGTCCTCCTGTGAGCATTTATTGTGCTCTCACTTGGATTACTGCATTTCTTAAACGTGTGTTGACCGTCAACTTGGTCAACTTTTTCCCTCACTTAAACATTGTAGCCAACAACTATGCCATCGCCTGACTTGAATTGCACAGCTTTTCCTATTGCATCCTCTGAACCATCGGTGTCAGCCATACTTGTCCACTGAAGTCTTTCCCTCCTATCATAATCCCTGATGGTAGAACTGGTAGATAACCTTGCCCAGAAACTCTTATTCCACAGTTTGGTCTGTGTTTGTGGAGCATAGACTTAGAACACAGGGTTTACTCTGTTTCTGAAGGCCATATTTCCTAAACTACCCGTTGTTTTATTTCTTTTGATCCTTTATATACTGGCTTTTGTGTGCACAGTCATAGGTGTTTTCTTGTTAGAGTCTTGCACCTCCATACTTTGCTGCTGTTCTGAAAAGTTTGGTGTTGAAAGCAGTGTTCTTGACAAGATGCTGTTGGTTTAAGGAAGTGTCATTGGTGGCTAGTTTTCCGAAGACATATTTGCAAGCGTTCGGCCACGTTGCAAATTCCCTCTCTCTCTGCCTGATTCTCCTTCATGAAAAGCATTGAAGCACTCTTACGCAAGGTGCTGCCTCATGGAGGTATTTGTGTATGAAGTTTTTCTGCGATTTTCCTGGACACTCCTTTGCAATCACTCTGCTACTTTCATAGCGACTGCATTTCTGATACTGCAGTTGCCTTTGCTTGTGTCGTCATTGCCAAGTCAGTCGTGCTACAGTTATGTATGTGGGTAGGAAGGGTGCTTGCTTCTCAGCCAAATGTGGAATTATCTAAAAAGTTTAGACTATGGTAATTTGGACTGACTTGCTGGATAGGGTTGACCAACATTCAGTTGATTATTCATACTCATGTTTTCCTGTGCAATGAAGAGAGGAAGGGACATCATATGCATGATAAGTAACAAAATGTATTGAGCAGGGAAAGCAGGCTGAACAGATGTTGCGTACTTGTATATATATGTTGCATTTGCAATGTGTAGGGTTTGGGAATGGTAGGCATAACTGAATCTAATGTATGTAATCAGTACCAGAAGGTTTAAACTGTTGCAAATTGTAATCTTCTGATAGTGCAAAGAGCATAGGGTTTGAATCTTCAACATGAGCTGTTCATGCAATGAGAGAGGTTTATGATTGATTAATCTCCATTCTGTCGTCTCTCACACTCCACTAACTTCCCATCTACTCCAAGTGTCTCTGTAGGCTGTTTTTATATGGTTCTTGGATCTTCTTAATGGTCTTTGGAGTAATTTTCATATTCAATATTATTGTGACTTTGTTGTGGCTCTTCCCTTCTCATCACACACCTGAAACATTATGCTTTTGGTTTTAAGAGTCCCCCAGTTAGTGGAATCCAGCTCTTGCAAGTACCATGTCTTCCAAGATGTTGGCCATTTGTGGACCTGCCACCTTCTCTGTTTTTTGTGTGTGCGCATCAGTTTCATGGTAGTTTTTCTTTTCCAGTTCTATCTCAATCATGCGAAAGTGTCACTCTTTAATTTTTTTGTGACTGGAAAATCTCTTCCACTTTCACCTTGTTCATGTGCTTCCAGCTGTCTATTCCACATAACAAAACTTACCACAAATACATGTAAACATTCTTTTCAGTGTTCTTATTTCTTCCAATGGTTATTTTGCTTCCCAATTGTATATTTCATTTTCCATCACAGTGGACATTTTGTGGCATCCAATTCGCCCAGCAGCACAATTGGTCGTCTTCCTGTTTTCCTCATGTCAACTTCTCCAGTTAATCGTCATTCATTTTTTATTAGTTCATGAGAAAACTGCTTTACCTGTTGCATCATTTTGTGGTTATATTTCTTCTTTTCAACACATCGTAATTCCACCATGACATCTCTCATTTGCTGACACTTTTACTCTTGACTTTTTTTTATTTTAGCCTATTTGGTAATGTCTCCCAAGATGTTAGTAGTTACAGCTCTCCTCTTTTGTCTGTTTTGACCTGTGCATCAATTTTGTGGTTCATTTTCTGCCCAGTTCTACTGTATTCTTCCTGTGAAAGATTCATTCCTTAATCTGATTTTGGCAGAAAATTCTCATTTCACATTTTTCATGTCATACGTCACAAACTTATGAACATAAATTTTCACCATACTTGACTGATTCAGTATACTTATTTCTTGAAAAGGTTATTTAGCTTCACCAATCCCAGATTTCATATCCTGTTGCAGTGCAAGAGTGTTGTCATCCAGCTACCCAGTAGCACAAATGGTCTTATTCCTGTTTTCCTGTATTGATCACGGAGCTGACATGTCCGTAGTCTATTATCATTAACATACAATGGAACATTGCACTGCCTATCCTCACCCCACATTTGATGTTAACCAATTTAATCTGCTGCTCTTCAATCCCTTCTGCATCATTTTGACTCCAGGACCAGTTTTATATGAACATGGTACTGTATTTTAACCACTAGCCCATATACACTTAACTTTGCCTGTAGTTCTCCACGTCCCAGTCTGCCCAAAGGCTTTACGTAATGTACAGTGCATACGTACTGAGCTTGTGACTTGTCATGTTCTCTTGGTAGCATTCTCAGCACAGACTTCATTCGTTGTAGCTTGTCTTCCATGAATTTTAACTGTAGTCTCATATTTTTACTTCAATTCTTCCCTGGCACTAGATTGTGATATACCTGTATTTACAACACTTAAAATGCTTGATTTCCTAGAGATATTTGTGCTGGTAATTCTCCAGTCATGGGAGAAGTCAGATTGCAATTCATTCCGCTCCATTGGGCAGAATTAAATTCCTTTTGACACCTCAACAATGACTATCCTTACCTGCTTTTATTGTTGGACCCTGCGGTGGTACTGCAATAATTCTTTGGAGATGTCGGTTGCAATACTTCAAGAAGCTCCATTGCTAAGATGCCATCAGATCCCATTATCCTTCTATGTCTATTTTCCTCTTTTAGTGCTGATTTGTTTGTGGTTCTTTATTGACTTCTTTATCTTACTATTTCTCCCTATAATACAGGGTTTATTCATACTTCTCTTGATTCATGCATTCTCTCCTGCATAGCTTTCTCTGTCTGGTACTTTTGGCCATAATCATTATAAGCTGCCTTCCTGTCAACAATATATATGTTCTGACTTTGATTCCTGCCATTGTTGAATGTTATGGAGCCTCTTGAGTTTATATCTTGATCTTGAAGCCTCTCGTCTTGTGCATAATCACCTTGGGTGATGCCAGAACCAAATATTGGCAAACATAGACTGATTTTCTCTACACCACACTACAAATGCATTTCCTTTGTCTCAATTCAGATGGCTTGACACTCAATTCATTTGTAATTTGATCTTTCTGCTTTGCTCTGGGTTGAAATTTAGCAAATGTATGGTCAGACCACTTCAGGCTTTCCATTCTGTTTCAGTGGCTACATCCCTTTTGCAATGAGAAGCATTTAGCATCAGTAGTGATTCCATATTTTACTTATGGGATACCCCTTTGCAAGTGGTATGGCTATTCTGCTTCCTCCAGCACATGATCCTGTTTTCTTATGACCTTTAAAGTATCTGCTTTACATTCCAGTGAGCCACAAAGGTACCCCAAGTGTTGTACCCTAAGTGCAGAACCTTCCTTTTGGTCTGATTTGATCCTACATAATTTTGGCGTTGAGAATCTCCTCTTAATGTGTTGCTCTGCAGACCATCTCTGGTGATGCTTGAATGGTTACATAGTGCAGGTTACCCCCCCACATTCAAGATTGACATTGCAGATACAATCAGCAAATATTTCCCACTCTCCTGGTCCTAACCTCCTTGTATCAGGTTTTCATTCGTTCTGGTAGCTCGAGATTGATTGGTTTTCTCTGCATCTAACAAATTCAGTTATTTTTGGTAGCTAGTAAAGGCTGTCTTCAATTGTCAGGTTTTAATTCAGTATTGGGACCTCTGACATGTCAACTTCCCCTGTTATCGTCATTCATTTCTTATAGTTTGAGAATATTGCTTGTCTTTTTCCATCATTCTTTTGTTTCATATTTTTCTCATTTCATTTTATTTATTTTCCTGTACTGAACACAAAGCTAACTTGTTCATGATCTTGAGTCGTCAGCATACATTGGTACATCACCCCATATTTGACATCACCAGTTGAATCTGATCCACTTCAGTCCCTACTGATTTCTTGTACCCCAGTACCAATTTCATATCCACTTGATACTGTACTCGAACCTCCTTCCCATATGCACTGACTTTGCTTAATAGTTTTCCAAGTCTCGGTCTGTCCAAAGGCTTTACATAATGTACAGTACATACGTACTGAGCTTGACACGTGTTTTCTCTTTATGGCATTCTCAGCACAAAGACTGCATTCGTTGTAGCCTATCTTCCATGAACTTCAACTCTGCTACCATATCTCGAGTCCAGTTCTTCCCTGGAACTAGATTGCAGCATTCCTGTATTTATGGCATGCTTAAAATGCTTGATTTCGTGGGGATATGTGTGTTTGTAATTCTGCTGTCATGGGAGCAGTCGGCAAGAATTATTGCTTTTGAAATCTCAACAGTGATTATTCTTCCTTCCTTTTATTGGTGTTGGACCCTCCAGTGGTACTGTAGTCATTCTTGAAAGAGCTCAGTTCCAATCTTTGTTCATCCCCACCACTACTTACAGCACCGAATTATTCCGCTGCCATTTCCTTTATCCTCTTTTAGAACTGATTTGTTTGTGGGCCATCAACATCGTTATAAGCTGCCCTCCTGTTAACACTTACGACGTTCTCGCTTGGATTACTGCCTTTGTTGAACGTTTTAGTGTGTCTCTAGTTTTTGACTTGATCTTGAAGCCTCTCGTCATGTCTATAACCATCTTTGGAGATGCCAGAACCAAGCATTTGCAGACATCTACTTATTTTCTCTACACCGTACTATAAACCTGCTCCCTTCCTCCAAGACCAGATGTTCTTGACACACTCAGTTTTCATTTGTAAAATGATCTTCCCAATTTGCTCTGTCCTGAAATGCAGGATATATATGGTCATACCATTCCAGGGTCTTCAGTAACTTAGGCTATATTGGGGGAATTTTCATAGACGAGATAAACTTAGCAGAGCAAGAAAGGAGTAGCAGGCTAACTGGTAATTATTGATACTCCAGTGTGCTTCGATGTATTTTCAGTGCTTCTCTGGTGCAGTGTATTGTTTATAGGCTTGGTCTAGTTTGTTTATGCCAGTTAGTACAAAATATTCAGACTGGATATTTTGGAAGTTCAGTGGGGGGTGGAAAAGACAGGGCTTTGAATTTGTGTCATACGGTACTTTTTTCTCGTCTTCCAATCACTGTAAGTTTTGTCTTACACTGATTTTCAGATCTTTCATTTCCATAACACTTTCATTCTTTAGAACATTTCTCTAACTTTGTCCTCAGATTATACTGTTAGGGCTATTTCTTCCGCTTGTAGAATTCCCCATTTACTTTAGTAAACACCAAAGGACTCGTGGGTAATCCACTGTCGTCACTCTAGGTTGTGTGTTATGGGGTAGCATCACTAGTTCAAAGTGTCTTTCTGGTAGCTTTTGCCTGTGTGATGTATAATTGTTAGTCTATGGTACATGCTTTAGCCAAATGCCTTCTCAGAATCCACAAATAAGTTTTATGTTACATTCTTCAGGGGCCACATTTTAGACTGTTTGCGTTGTGGTAACCTCTGTTGGCAAACGAACAATTGCAGTGTCAGTTTTAACAACATTTCTCAGTTTTATTCCAGCGACTTCTGATGCAATCGTATTCCTCCTAAATTTACATATTGTAGAGTATCACCTTTTCCCTTGTTTATTATAAAATCCTCTTTTCCCGGTCTTTCCTCGTTTCTTTCCTTATCAGGCTTAATTATTTTCTGATCTGTACGTCAGTGACTTGGCCGCTAATGCTTTTAGCCAGCTGCTTGTTTCAGATAGTAATTATACTGGGATCTTGTGTGTGACCTTCATTCCAAAAATGACTTTTAGTAAAGCAGTAGATTTGGAAATATCAGGGGGCAAAGACCTGTAGGATAGCCCAGGAATTCCTGAGAAGATAGTTCTGATAGTTGAGGCAGTCAGATCACAGGACGCAGGAGAGTGGCAAGAGTTTATGTCTAATCCAACAAGGGTTAAATCTGACACAAACTTTGAGATGCGGATTTCATTCTTGTATACATTGCCCTACTTCTGTCTCGTCTCCAGCCATTGCTTCTCTGAATTGTATGCTTATTGCATCTTAAATCTTGTTTATACTTCTTCGTGCCACTATCAACTGTATTTATACCTCCATCTTATTTTACCTCCTGTACACGACAAATGTCCATAGCTCTTCTAGCCGAGATCTCCTCAGTGTTGCCTGCAAGCATGAAACAATATGGCCCACTTAACCCAAGTTCTTTGAGGAAATGCTTGAATGTTTTATGGCTAATTATTCAAAAACCACATAAGAATATTGCTTACATATCCCACACTGCAGTGAATCAGCTCAAACATGGTCATTCAGTACCAGGGGTGTCAGAAAATTGAGGATTATATCAACTTGCCATATTAAGGAATGATTTTGTGTACTGTAATGAGATTCATTCTTACCATATTCAACAAAATTTTCAATTTCATTGGCATAAAGTCATCAGCACAAACAAAAGCACACCACAAACATGACCCCTAGGAGAGTTTAGGGGAAACCAAAGAAAGCAATGGCTTTCATAACTCTTAGAAATTACACCCCCTTAAAGTACAGTACGGCAGTCGAGGGGTTTTACGGTACTAGATCACTCCTTTCCTCACCACCCACCTCATATCAGTAACCTGTCAGCATATATACGGTGCCTAGGTACTTTGCCACGCTGAACATTGGTAGTGTTTGTGCTCCCGTCTCGAAGTGGGATCTTGGCTACGTACAGACATCAGTACAAAGTTTTCTTATATTCACAAGTCTTGTTCATTGTGGTTACATTCATATACTCACTGGTAAAAAACAAAAGTCATGTGAACAATAGTATTATGGAAAATGAAGTTAACTCAGGAGTTCCTGTACTTAGCTTGAGAATTGCAAATGTAGGGAATTACTGTCCTGCTTAATAGTTAAAAACTTTGTTAGATGATATTTCTAACTGTTTACACTAAGCAGTGATGTCCCTTTCCTTGTCTTTAGGCTGAGTGCATCTCTGTACTCTTCTGTGTTCCCTTAACCACAGCCAAAAAATTGGCAGTCTAGTGTCTTAGATTGTTGAGGCTAATAGTTTGTGGGAGAGAGACGTTATTTCCCAATGGTAGATACTTCCAGAATTTCGCTTCTCCTGAAGAAAGGTTCTCTTTGGTTGGATGTTCCTGCAATTTCTTCTTCCACTGCAATGTTTGTTGAAGTTTTAACAACATCGTCATCAGGTAATCAAGTGTTTGTGCGGCTTTGATGTGTGCGCTGTTTGTTAGATGCGGCGAGGTGCATTTCTAGTGTTGAGCGTTTGTTCACAGGGCACTACTATTTACGGAGGTATTGTTGGTCTGCCAAAGTTCCATCTTGTTCCTTGTCTCGGCCGATCCTGTCTCGTTTTCCAAAGGCGTGTGTTCGTTTGTACCTCAACGTGTATCCCACAGTGGCCAGACATTAGTGATAAGTATTTGATGACTTATGATCCAACATTGGGTAACTTGTTACTCTTTAGGAAGCATGACCAGCCTCCTTCCCAATCTGTATCATGATATTGCAGGGGTGACTTTAAGTTTGTCTGAACAGTAATTAAGCTCTTTTCAATAGAAATAGGTTAGGCTGTTACGTTTCTGTTCTGATGTGCTGGAAAATATATGGTTTAAGAACACAGGGTCTCTTGTTGCTTACGTTTATTATCTAAGAGGTGAAGCACAAGACGTAATAAAAGCAGATCTGCCAAGCGGCTGCTCCTTGAGCTATGTGCAACCTGCAGTTGGTTGCATTCTGTATGAAAATATATGTCGACATTATAACATCCTCCTTTTATTCTTCAAAGGAAGCGGTTACACAAAGCTACGTTAAACAGGGATATCAAACTTTAGCGTCAAGTACACTTCTGAGGTAACCAACACTGAGATTCAATACTGTGGATGGCACTTTGCTCTTACGACAGCTCAAGGCTTTGAATACATTTTAGGGTCGGCAAACTTAGATGGTAACTCGTTTCTTGTTGATGTAACAGGTTTATCAATGGTTACTTTACTCTCAGCATTAGGTAGATTTTTACTTACACAGACATCGCTCTCAAAAGTTATTGGTTTACTTATAGCAGCAGTGTTAACACCTTTTGCCATCTCTCGTAAGTCATTGGAAGTTTCCCTTAAATGTACTCTGTTTCTTAAAAATTTGCCATCACTTTCAATTAAGTATGACCTACTATTCACCTTCTTCCTACTCCCTTTCACCCAGGACGTGTGGTTTGACATGTACATTGGCACCCTGATGCATTTATCATAATACCACATAATTTTTACATTGTTAAACTTTTTCTTTTCTCTGGCCAGATCTACATTTACATTTTAACACAAGTAATTTTGACGAGTAATTTTGTACAAGTTCTCCTTCCCAAACAATACTCCACTGGACTTGCCCCATTATCAACAACTGGGGTGTTTCTATAGTCTAAAATTGCAAGATGAGGGTCTTTTCCACTCTCAATGGCTTTTGTCATTAAGTGCTTTGAGGTTTTAACAGCTGGCTCGACCATACCGTTAGGTCGCGGATAAGTAGGGCTACTCGTTCTATGCTCAGGGTCATAATCTGATGAAAAACATCTGAATTCATCACTGACAAATTGAGGTCCATCCATATCTAGCAGAGTGAGCTTTAAGTTTTCAAATTGCTGTCTCTGACAAAGTATTATCGAGGTAATCAAAATCGCATAAGTTAAAGTAATCTTCAGTTATGAGAGAATTATGTTTCTTGATGCTCATCAAGTCTGTGCCAACATTCGGCATGGTCTATATGCTGTTTCACGACACATTAAACTTTCCTTTTGTTGAGAACTAGGGTACTTCATACACAATTCACAGGCTAAAATGAATTGGTCGATCTCAGAATTCATCTCTGGCCATTAAATACATTCTCTTGCCCTACATAAACAACCTTCTGTGCATGTGTGATGAATGAATGGTATTCGTAATATCAGCTCTGAGACTTGATGGAATGACAATCCTCTCACCTTTGAAAATAACGCCATCTCGGGCTGAATACTATAAGCTTTAACTAGCGTAGGGACTTTGGTGTTTTCCCCTGGCCACCCTGTCAAGATCATTTTCAAGACTTGTGGGCTTTCACCTTTTTCAGTCTCGGCCTTTATTTCTTCAAGACATTCCTCTCTGATAGGCAAATAATCTAGCGTATTTACATGTTCAAACTCAATCTTTTCTTGACTGTTTAGTGGTAAAAATGATCTTGATAGTGTGTCAGCAAGAAACATTCCCTTACCCTTCTTATGTACAATTTCAACATCATATTATTTGCAGAATATTAAGCAACATCCCCTGGAGTCTCACAGGTGCTTTATAGTGGTTTTAATAGGTTAGGTTAGGTTTATGATCGCTTTCAATTAACACTACAACCATATACCTATTGATGAAACTTCTTAAGACTAAAGACAATTGCTGAAGTTTCCTTTTCAATTTGAGCGTAATGTTTTTCGAATTCTGTCACAGCAAGACTTGCATAGGCAATAGGTTTACCACTTTGTAATAACAAAGAACCTAGACCACTCTGGGAAGCATCACATTGGATAACAAGATCTAACTTTGGATCATAGTACTGTAACACAAGAGTACTAGTCATTAGTTTTTTGAACTTGCTAAATGCTTTCTCTTCCTTTTAATAGCCCACTCCCATTCAACATCTTGTTGTGTTAGCCGACTTATTATAGGCTCTATTAAAATAGATCAATTTGGTAGAAATCTACTCAAATAGTTGACCATGCCTGCTAGTCCCTTTACACCTGAGGCATCAGTTGGTGCTTCCATGTTTACAATAGGTTCTATCTTTTTAGGATCAGCCACCAGACCTTTACTTGTGATTTCATGACCTAGAAACAAGACTTCAGTTTTCCTAAGTACTCCTTTAGACTCTTTCAATTTTATTCCTTTAACCGGGCACCTTTCCAAGAATTTACCTACCGTAATCTTAATGTCATGATCTTTCACTGCTTCCAACGCCACACAGTAAAATGTCGTCAGGTATTCATACAACTCCACCAAGATCCTCAAGATTCAACTGTAGTTGTCTTCTGAAAAATCTCACTGCTTACATTTAATCCAAATGGTAATCTTGGCCATTCATACAAACCAAAGGGAGTTTGAAATGTAGTTAACAAACTAGATTCTTCACAAAGTACACAATGCCACTGCCTAAATCAAAAGATGCAAATACCTTAGCCTTAGACAATTCTGGCAAAATATCATCACTTGTATGAATAGGATGATGTTCCATTTTTAGTACCTTATTTAGAGTTTGCAGGTCTGTACGAACTGTAAGCTCGCCTGACTTTTTCTCAGCAACCACTAAGCGACTTATCCACTCTCAGTTCATCCACCATTTCAATAATACTCTTTGAGTTTTTTCTCTACTTTTAAGGTTAATGGGTACCCTACAACTGGGGATTACAACTGGTTGTTCTGGATCTAATGTGAAGTGAACAGTATTATTAAGAGTCCCTACTTCATCATTAAAAACATCATATTTACTAAATATGTCAGTAGTGAAAGAAATGTTTTCATAATTCGCTGTAATGAGTCCTATCTGCTCTGAAGTATGCTTGCTTAATAATGGTGTGGTTTTTCCTCTCGCAACTAGGAATTCAACAGAACTTTTCTTTCTAATCTTACTGTTCCTCATCACTAACCTACACTTGCGTAAGGGTTTCACAGTAGACAGTGTCCATACTTCTAAAGTATTATCACACGGCGTCAATGGAACATCAGGCATCGAGTGCTTAGGAATTACGTTTACACTACCTCCACAATCTGTTTGGAATTTGATTGCCAGACTGTTTTTCCAAAAACTGACTTAATTTATCACTTTTTGTGGACACTTTTAGTAAATAGTCTGTTTCTGAACTACTGGGTTCACTGTGATCAGCAATGAATGTTCTTGCTATTGCATCTTGCAGCAAAATGATTGAGTTTACCACATCTGGTGCATGTTTTTTCATTTGATGGACATTTATTTCTTTTCCATTCATGTTTTTCGCTGTAATATTTACACGTACGCCAGTTTTTCACCATTGACGAGAACTTGTTAGAATTTTCTGCTGCTACTTGCTTAAAGTTAGGTCTATGGTACACATCAGACTTATATTCAGGTGTGGGCCTATCATACTTTTCTTTTCTTGACTTCTGCTTCAATTTAGCAACGTCTTCACCAGGCCTAGACTGAACAGAATTGGAATTTTCGCCTTTGTAGACATCCATCTGCTGTTTACTAGCCTGGTATGCAATGCAAACATCAAGAGTTCTCTGCAAGGTTAGGTCCTCGACTTTAAATATTTTCCGGCGTAATTTATCATCAGCACATCCAAATGCTATTTGATTTCGCAACTGGGTGTCATTTTGGTTTCAATAGTTGCAGTCCTTGACCAAAATTTTAAGCCTAGTCACAGTTTTCAAGTGATTCATCCAACTTTTGCACACACTTTCTGAACTTGTATCTGCAGAGAATTGGGGGGACCAGGGGTGGCAATGTAGTCATTGAACTTCTGAAGAACATTTTGCAGGACTTAAGCTGGACTCGGGTGCTGTTGGAAACTTAGATGAATTGTCAATTTGTAGTAATTCATCGCCAGCGATATTCAATAACACGGCTACTTTCGTCTCTTCGGACTGACTTGCTTTCTCCGAAGCCAGTAGGTAAATTTCAAAGCATTGCTTGAATGACTTCATTCACGCTCGGTATCTCCACCTTTTGCCAGGATGAACTTTTCGGGACTACTGCACAGTCCCCTGTCGATCTTATCTGCAAGTGAAAGTGAGAAGTTCCTTAGTAGGTCAAGTTTTGCTGGGTCCATAACGCTGAATTGAATATCGTTTACTCGTAGTACGAGCACGTATACTCCTAAGTCCCCTTATGCCTTCTCTTCTTTGTCCTGCAATTTTTGCGGCTGCCTTCTGGTGTCTTTTATTGCTCGTGCATTTCAAGCAGTTTCTGAGAGAGTAATTAATGCCTCCTTTGTGGTTATATGCTGTTGGTGATGTTGGGATAAGAAGTGCTGCAAAAGTCTTAGGTTCATAGAGGCTGTGATTTGTCTGTGCCGTATGCATTGTCCGTAGGCTAGAAATAGAAGGGTCTCCAGTTCTGGAAATTATTGTATCGTCCTCCCTCAAGCGACAGTTTTCCTGAGAGGACAATTGTTTGAGCTTGAATTAATTAGGGTACTTCTTTGCCATCTATTCAACCCCAACGTAGTCTGAATTAGCTCCAAAAATGTTAGGTTTCTCCCTGGCCTCGCATAGGTTTAAAACTTCCCCTTCATGTCCCCCCAGTTGTGAATGGTACAGTATGTTTGTTTTTAGGCAGTTACCATACTTCTTTTGCTACCAAGCACAGCACTCACACAATGTCCTGTGTTATTGAAACTCACTGTTCTGTCCTCTTCAAAGTCACTGGGGAAGTACTGAGTAATACATTCATTTCTCCTTCCTTGTGCTGTCAGCTGTAGTTATCAAAAACTGCTCTAATGGATAGGGAGATAGTTGACACATATGCTAATGGCGAGATTTTAATCTTCCCACATTTGTATATTATTCGTACTTGATTTTGTCTTGTGTGGCTGCTATTCCCACGTTTGAGCCGTAATCTTTTGCCCCAAGAATGTTGGCATGAATATCGTTGCTTTTGTAGGGATTACAACTGCGTCCGAGGCTTCGTAATCAGCATCAATTTTTCCAGTCGGTTCCGTGGTTGTACTCTCACGTGGCTCTTTTTACTTTTTCATTTCAACTGGTATGATTCTGATAGCACTTCCTTTTTGAGGTATGGTGTTGGTGGTATTTTGGGGTAGGGTATCAGTGATGAAAAGAAGGAAGGTCCTTGGTGGATAGAAGCAAGTGTTCTGCAATTCTAGAATTTACAGCAGTAACCTCCTCGAGTGATGATTCCACCTGTTTGATGTTAGAACAGTCTTAATGACTGTAGTAGATTCGTGGTTGCCTATACAAAACGAACACCTCAGGCTGAATTTCTGCATTGTCTGTTGTAACAGTGTGTAGATCATTGCCTACACAGTGGTAGTTTTCCCTCATATTTGCATACCAAGGAAGTTGGCAGGTTAGCCTTACACCATCCCCTGATTTCTTGTACTCCAAGTCACTGCAATATTGTCAGGATTGTACTGTGCCATCCATTCAACCCCAGCATAATTTGGATTAGCTCCACAAATAGGGGGTTTCCTCCATACCTCTTGTTGGTTTAAAACTGTCCTTTCATGTCCACCAGTTGTGAACTCGACTAACCTAACCTAACCTAACCTAGCCCTCCATCAAAACACAGTTTATCCCTTTGAAAGTCATTTGGAAGTGCTGTATAATACGTTCCCCCTCTTCTTTCTTGTGCTGTGCAATGTATGGATTACCTATGGTTCTTATTAGCACTTTTCAGCCCAAGCTGCAATCCCTATGATTCATTTTACTGTACCTCCATTCATATTTTTTTCTCTTATGCATTCCACTGTTGTGAGGTTTTCTTCCTGGTAACACCTCCGAAATCCTTTCAATCTCAGTTTCTCTTTCGACTTTGAATGATCTTGTTGGTCCCAGCACGTGACCTTTGGCCTAAATTTTACGTTCCTTTCTTGTGCTGTCCTCTGGTAGCCCAGATACAGTATTAGTGGTACCGGTACCACTGTCATCTGAATAACTGTGTCACATATCTGCTGCCTCCATAAATGATTATTGTTAAATCTTCATGAGTTCAGGGCATTTTCCACTAGGGGCTCCTTCCTTCACGTCCACTTGCCTCGGAAGTCGGACTTTTCTTATAAATATATATTTCCCAGCTGCATTTATGCATTCGTGAGATGGCAACTTTACAACACAGTATATTTTCCCTTTCGTATATGGTGTAGCCGAGCTTTTATGCGAATCAACAGTATTTATTCCCACTCACATATGGTGACTCATAGTTTTTCCCTGAATAGTGGTTTTAAAAAAAAGAGGCACTTGTGGACTCTATTAAGGCAAGCTTCAGTCATCCATATTGTCAACTTAAGCCTAGACTGTAGTTTTCTCTCGAATTGTGATGGCTTTATGCCCAAGATAAGGCTTAGGTTTTTATAGAATATTGTGCATTTTTACTTGATTTCTCCGATATTCATGGGTAAAACTCTCCTAACAGTACATTAGCCTCCCAAATGAGCATTTTCAATTGTCTCCTGTGACACTTGAACACAGAACACTTATGTCTTCTTAACATCGTAGAACTGAGCGTAACTCGAAATAAGCACAACTCGAAATGAGAAAGTTTTAGAAGATGGACTCCCAGGCATACATTGTATTTCATTTTTGCTTTCCATGGGCACTGAATACACACATACAAAGTACGGTATCGTTCATTTTAGATATTTCATATTGACGTTGCAAAGTCTTTTCGTAACTTGGTGTGCGCAAGTGGAATATTGGCGTCTGTCCTCTCAGCATCAAGAGGTTTTGATCATTTCAAATAATCCTGTTTTTGACTTTGATGAAGGATTGAAGTGTAGTGTTTAGATTTTTGTCTATGTGATTGAATAAGATATTAACCAATGTTAGTCCATGGCTACTCAAGTACAGTATTTGTGACAGTGATTTTGATCACAGTTTAGGATAATTCAGGTGAACTTGGTGTATAGGTTTCATATATATTTCTCTCTCTCTCTCTCTCTCTCTCTCTCTCTCTCTCTCTCTCTCTCTCTCTCTCTCTCTCTCTCTCAGCCATTAACTCATCCACATCTCTTATAGGACCTTGTCTAACTACCTCATGCATTTTACTGACTCTCCATAAATATTCTTCCTTTACATTTTAACATGAGAAGAGGAAGGGGTTTTTTGGGTAGACATATGACCACCTATTCGTAAACTTTCATAAATTGTAGTTCTCTGGTGCATTTAATGATTGTCGAAGGATTTAAAAGGTAAATTAGAACTTCTGTGCATTCTAACACTGGTTGATCAATTAAGGCAAATTTGCAGTTGGTTCGGTTCAAAGTCATAAGGTGATTGTATGGGTATATTAAGTTATAGATAGATACAGATTAATGCCCTATATTCATGCCCTGTCATGCATTAAAGTATATGACTTGACCCCTGATGGCATATTGGTCCTTTCACCATAAGCTGGCTTAGTTCAGTGAGTTTGAACAGAACTTTTTCAGGCTGAATTGACACAGGTCCAATTAGGTAGCTGGGTCATTCCCTTTCTCAAATAATCTGTCTTGATTGCTTTTGAAGTCTTGTCCATGTTCAGTGATTCCCAAGCGTTTTCATTAACTTTCATATATTATCATAATGTAAGATTTTCCAGGCATAATTAACACCTTTGAAAGCTTTAAGTTTGAATGGAAGAATGTGTAAATATTTCATCAGTGTATTTGGAAGGTCATTATTCAAAGAAGCTTTAGAATGAAATCTTTTGAACTGAATATTTGTTCCCTGATTTTGTACTTTGTAAACATTTCTCATTGAACATTTGAGGATAATGACTTGAAACTAATATAATGACTTGAAACTAATGTTCATTTATAGACAGTTAGTTGTTCCTCTTGACTGAACATGAATCTTCCATTCATTGAGTGCTTGACAAAGTCTCTCTCTCTCTCTCTCTCTCTCTCTCTCTCTCTCTCTCTCTCTCTCTCTCTCTCTCTCTCTCTCTCTCTCTCTCTCTCTCTCTCTCTCTCTCTCTCTCTCTCTCTCTCTCTCTATGTATGGAGCTTCCAGTATTACAATGATGATATATTTGCATTTTCCTTGCTAATATGTTTGTATTTGTCTTATTTCCTTGTTCCTTTAAAAATCTCTCTCTCTCTCTCTCTCTCTCTCTCTCTTCAGTAAACTTTTCAGTGTAATGACATTACTACAACATTTCAATGAAGACTACAATAGAATGTTATTTTTTTCATTGGATTTTTTCATTGGAATGTTTCATTGGATTTTTTCATTGGAATGTTATAGTAATGTCAGTAAACTTTTCAGTGTAATGACATTACTACAACATTTCAATGAAGACTACAATAGAATGTTATTTTTTTCATTGGATTTTTTCATTGGAATGTTTCATTGGATTTTTTCATTGGAATGTTATAGTAATGTTAGTTTATCTTTATTTACAGATTGATCCTGATGATGCAACCCAGAGAGAGAGAGAGAGAGAGAGAGAGAGAGAGAGAGAGAGAGAGAGAGAGAGAGCGAGCGAGCGAGCGAGGAACCCAGGCGATATCAAGAGAACGAGGGGAGGCAAGACGATCGCCGGTAACCTTCAAAAACCTAAATAACATGCCAGTAATCCAGGGCAATCAAAAAAAAAAAAAAAAAACTTTTCTGGATCCCTCAACTTATACACTTTAATCAAATTTTAGAATTTTGATTTTTTTTTTTTTTTTTTTTTTTTTTTTCTTTTTTTTGGTGGTGGTGCGGGATCCTGACCTTGACAAGGGGGATGTGGTTTGGGCCCTGTCAATTTTCCAATGTAATGCTGCTACTACTCATATGTAATTCTTTCATTGTAATCATTTCTTTACACAGAAGAATTTGTAATGCTATTTTCTTATGTAATTCTCATTGTAATGCTTCTCTGTTTTTACACAGAAGAATTGCAATGGTGTTTTGTCAAATGGTTCCTTTGTACACAATAATAATGATTTATCAAGTATTCATATTTATTTATCCTGATGAACTGAATGGTGAAATTCCGTAATTATCTTCACATCAACTGACCAATTCAGTGTGGTATTGAATGATAAGCAGACTGCATTAGAGTTTTATTTAACCAAGGGATATATACATTTAGAAAGCTGAGACAACCAAGGGATATATACATTTAGAAAGCTGAGACATGTTACTCCTGTGACAGGTCACTAGAGACTGATGGGGGCTCCTTGAGTCCACCTTCTGTAACTCTAGGGGACGGTTTCCACGAGTTGCCCATTAGGGTATCTCCGGACCAATTTTTGGAGATAGTCGAATTTTTCAAGAAGGCCTGGCCCCGGGTGGCAGCTGGGATATCCTCTGGAGTGACGGTTGCCACAGGTTACCCTAACAGCTCGGGCAGGCCTGGCCCAAAGTGGTCCATTGGATAGGGAAGCCCTTCATAATTCCTGTAGAGAGAGACACGTTAATACTTTCTGCCAAGTAACTAGCTACACTGGAAGGGAATGCTGGCTGAACTGAAGGCAACTGGTAATTCTGCTTACTAATGCTGTGCTAATAGTGAATACTAACTGGACTGGAAGCTGTTACTGTATAAGGAAAGTTAGTTTGCTGATCAGTCATGCTACACTAATGGACTGCACAAGACAGTAAGGACAAGTAAAGCTATTTCATATGCAACTTATTGGGAAATTTACTGGACACAGCAGAAAAATTTTAAGGAGACTAATTGAGAACAGCTGCTAGTTTTTGAAAGTTAGAAATGTTGGGGAACCAGCATCAAAATTTGATGGAAAAACCAGCATCAAAATTTGATGGAAATATAACATTTGCATAGAAAAAAAAATTTTCTGAAAGACAAAAAAGCTGATTGCAATATTTCAAAAAAGAAAATGTGCTTTTCAAAGAACAGAAATCTGAGGCACAAACATTTATAAACAAAAATTTTTCTGAAAGGTAGAGAAAAAAAAGATGCAGAAGTTTTTGCACAAGGCAAATAGGCTCTTTTTGTATGGAAGTTCTGGAAAATTCCAGAGAAAAAATACAGGTTGCAAAATTTTTGTGCGTAAGAATGAGGATATTTTTTAATGGAGTTTCTGGAAAATTGCAGAGAAAAAAGATTGCAGACTTTGTGCACAGAAATGACACTATTTTTGTATTGGGTTTATGGAAAATTGCAGAGAAAAAGACAGGTTGTAGACTTTTTGTGGACAAAAATGACACTTTTTGTATGGAGTTTCTGGAAAATTGCAGAGAAAAAAAGAAAGTTGTACATACCTTTTGTATGCAAAGTGAATAAGGCTACTTTGTATAAATGTTGCAGGAATATTGCAGAGGGAAAGACAGGGTATATACCTTTTATATGCAAAGTGAATAAGGCTACTTTTTGTATAAATGTTGCAGGAATATTGCAGAGGGAAAGACAGGGTATATACCTTTTATATGCAAAGTGAATAAGGCTACTTTTTGTATAAATGTTGCAAGAATATTGCAGGGGGAAAGACAGGGTATATTGCTTTTATATGCAAAGTGAATAAGGCTACTTTTTGTATAAATGTTGCAGGAATATTGCAGAGGGAAAGACAGGTATATAACTTTTATATGCAAAGTGAATAAGGCTACTTTTTGTATAAATGTTGCAGGAATATTGCAAAGGGAAAGACAGGGTATATACCTTTTATATGCAAAGTGAATAAGGCTACCTTTTGTATAAATGTTGCAGGAATATTGCAGAGGGAAAGACAGGGTATATACCTTTTATATGCAAAGTGAATAAGGCTACTTTTTGTATAAATGTTGCAGGAATATTGCAGAGGGAAAGACAGGGTATATACCTTTTATATGCAAAGTGAATAAGGCTACTTTTTGTATAAATGTTGCAGGAATATTGCAGAGGGAAAGACAGGGTATATACCTTTTATATGCAAAGTGAATAAGGCTACTTTTTGTATAAATGTTGCAGGAATATTGCAGAGGGAAAGACAGGGTATATACCTTTTATATGCAAAGTGAATAAGGCTACTTTTTGTATAAATGTTGCAGGAATATTGCAGAGGGAAAGACAGGGTATATACCTTTTATATGCAAAGTGAATAAGGCTACTTTTTGTATAAATGTTGCAGGAATATTGCAGAGGTAAAGACAGGGTATGTACCTTTTATATGCAAAGTGAATAAGGCTACTTTTTGTATAAATGTTGCAGGAATATTGCAGAGGGAAAGACAGGGTATATACCTTTTATATGCAAAGTGAATAAGGCTACTTTTTGTATAAATGTTGCAGGAATATTGCAGAGGGAAAGACAGGGTATATACCTTTTATATGCAAAGTGAATAAGGCTACTTTTTGTATAAATGTTGCAGGAATATTGCAGAGGGAAAGACAGGGTATATACCTTTTATATGCAAAGTGAATAAGGCTACTTTTTGTATAAATGTTGCAGGAATATTGCAGAGGGAAAGACAGGGTATATACCTTTTATATGCAAAGTGAATAAGGCTACTTTTTGTATAAATGTTGCAGGAATATTGCAGAGGGAAAGACAGGGTATATACCTTTTATATGCAAAGTGAATAAGGCTACTTTTTGTATAAATGAATAGAAGAAGAAGACATCTAGAAAGTATTCAAGCGCTTGCTGTGATATTATAGGGTCTGTTACTTAACTCTGTTACTTAACAGAAATCTATAAAATAATTAAGTGCAGGGTATAAAGAGGCTCTTTGTTCCTTAACAGACTTTGTTCCTTATCATAAATCTAGAAAGTATTCAAGTAGAGGCTTTAGAAATGGGTCTCTGTTCCTTAACCAGAAATCTGGGAAATATTTAAGTAATAGGCTCTAAAATAGGGTGTGTGCTCCTTAACAGACTTTGTTACCTATCAGAAAGCTTGATCATAAAGTGTCTGTTAAGCAGAGATACTAATTCCTATCCTACATTGAATATTATAAGAGAAAATAGAAGGAAAATGAAGAAAAATATAAAATTTATACTGAACACTCACCATCATCATCATCTTGTTGAGGTCCTTCAGTGGAGCATTCTTCCAAATCTGCAAAAAAAGTAACAGAGAATGAGTTGGGTGTGCAACATTGCAGAACAGACTTGACACTTGCAATGATCTGTCATATAAACACTTTTATTGTATTTAGAGCAAAAACAGCAACATAACACAGCAGAGATCAGGATAATGTACATTTTGTGTGTGAAAATCTGTTATTAAAGTCTACAAATTCTGTTGAATGCAAAGTCTGTGAAAGTCTATTAAAGTCTATAAAAGTGTGTTGAATTCTTATCCTTAACCTCAAGCGCAGTTGAACACCATTATTATAACCCGCAAGAAGGAAGAAATTGATGAAAATGTCGGTGGGGTGGATAAGACCAAAGATGGACGCTAAAGAAGAAGTATGAAGAGGAGACTGATGATTAAGGGGGTAAAAGCGTGATGCCACGTCTGTGAAAAGGCCACGTCTGTGAAGACACAGGGAAGGTGTGAATGCCAAAATGAATAAATGAATAAACAAAACACAGCCTTCAAACTTTCAGCTCCAGTCGAGAGACATTTAAACTGATATACGTACTGTTCCTTGCATGTGGAAGACGGCACTTTAATTTCAATATACAAAAAGACTTTCACTCAAACTATTTATCTTCACCTTCCAAAAGGAACCAGGAACCTTAAACCTTAAGAAGAAACATTAAAAAGAAAAGTATTCCTATTATTAACTTATATATGACTTAATGAAATACTTCAGGTGAGGAACTAGAAAGGTGGTCGAGATATGTTCCATCTATTGGGGTGTTATGTTGGTTTCTTGGCCCCCCTGGGCCTCCGGCAATCAATTTCGGCAATGACCGAGAGAGAGAGAGAGAGAGGTGTTCGCCCCCTCCCTTCCTTGTCTAGATTATAATATGTCAATCTTCTGTCCACTACAGACCTAAATTGATGCCCTGAATAAGGGCAGGAGAGTGGGCATTTCGACCCTGAATTTGTGGGGGTCAAATCAGTGTTCTTTATCCAATATGATTTTTGACGTAGAATATATATGGTAACAAATGGGACAGACAGAGAGGTACAGCACTACATCTTGGGGGTATAGTGACAATGAAACTATCAGAACCTCACTATCAACGCTCTAAATAGACCTAAAAATCAGATGACTTCACTATCAATTTAAGTTCTGGTATTGTGAACTAGATCTTGGTGGTACAGTGACTTTATAACTATTAGACGACTTAACTATCATTGTAATATCTGGTATTGTGTACTACATCTTGGTGGTACAGTGGCTATGACACTATCAGAACCTCACTATCAACGCTCTAAATAGACCTAAAAATCAAATCATAAATGAAATATTCACTAAAATATAAAAGATTTGGATTCTAAAGATTAACCACAGGCCAAGAATACATCCTCCCAAGGGGGCATTTTGGCATAGCTGAAACCGAGATATATAGGAATATATAGACTTATAGATCTATACAGATCAATTTCTGCCATTAAAAAACATATTTTGGAAAGGAGATATATAGAATTTAAGGCCATTTTGGCCTAAATAAGTCAATTTCAAATTCCTAGAAGACGTTTGGTTCCAGACACTGATTAGAATCATCGGACGTTGAATCACGAGATTTACGTAATTAAGGACTGTCTGACTGATTTGGGTTGATTTAAATAACTAATTAGCTTAATTATCATTAATGATATAAGTGAATTAACGTAAAATTAATTATTTATGGCCATTTTTCGTCGCCGACTCGACGGGACTCGAACCTGGTTCGAACAGTTATTCGGTTCGATGATTTTATGATATTTACGATAATTTCGGACTATTTTACATATTTATATCAATTAGACTAATTAGCGTTAATTGGGTTGAAAATATATGTCAATTAACGTAAAATTCATTAAAAATAGCGATTTTTGTTGCTGATTCGAACCTGTTCGAACCTGTTCGAACAGTTGTTCGGTTCGATGATATGACGATATTCACGTAATTACCGAATATTTTACCGATTCGGCAACGAAAAAGGCTATATTTAATGGATTTACGTTAATTGGTATATATTTCCACCCTCATTAACGCTAATTAGTCTCATAAATTGATCTAAATCGGTAAAATAGTCCGAAATTACGTATATACCGAGAATTATCGAACCGAACAACTGTTCGAGCCAGATTCGAATCTCGGCGAAGCAGTAACAAAAATAGCTATATTTAATGAGTCTTACGTTAATTTTATTATATTATTAATGATAATTAAGCTAATTAGTTGTTTAAATTGTTCCCAATTAATCACAAAGTCCGAAATTACGTGGATTTCGAGAATTATCGAACCAAACCATAGCTCGAACCAGGCTCGAATCTCACGAATCAGCAACAAAAATCGTAATATTTAATGAGTTTTACGTTAATTGACATATATTATCAACCTAATTAACGCTAATTAGTCTCATTAATTGATATAAATCGGTAAAATAGTCCAAAATTACGTAAATATCGTAAATTATCGAACCAATGGAACTGTTCGAACCAGGCTCGAATCTCGGCGAATCGGCGAATGAAAAATGGCCCTAATTCATTAATTTTACGTTAATTTTATTATATAATTAATGATAATTAAGCTAATTAGTTATTTAAATTAACCCAAATCAGTCAGACAGCCTTTAATTACGTAAATATCGTGATTCATCGTCCGATTCACGTGTCTTGAATCAGACGGCTTTTAGAAATTATAATCCACTTATTTAAACGGAAATGGCCTTAAATTCTATATATTTCCTTCCTAAAATATGTTTTTTAATGGCGGAAATTGATTGGTATAAGTCTATAAGTCTATATATTTCTATATATCTCAGTTTCAGCGATGCCAAACTGCCCTAAAATGCCCCCTTGGAAGTATGCATTCTAGGCCTATGGATAATCTTTAGAATCAAAATCGTTTACATTTTTGTGAATATTTCGTTTATTATTTGCTCTTTAGGTCTAGTTATGTCTATTTGTGTCTATTTGGGTCTATTTAGAGCATCCAAGCCGTTACGGCAAGTCTTGTCTACCTTTGATGGGTATTAGGGTATAATGGCAGATTTGTCCCAGTGTAGGATATATAGATTTATCTATTCCTCTCTAATAGCGCTAATAGTGAATAATAGATGAACCGAAAGCTGTTACTGGTAATAGCTGCTGCTTAATGGAACTGTTCGAACCAGGTTCGAATCTCGGCGAGTTGGCGATGAAAAATTGCTATATTTAATAAATTTTACGTTAATTTGATTATATTATTAATGATATTTAAGCTAATTAGGTGTATAAATTTATCTATATTATTAATGATAATTAAGCTAATTAGGTGTATAAATTTATCTATATTATTAATGATAATTAAGCTAATTAGGTGTATAAATTTATCTAAATCCACCAGACAGTCCTTAATTATGTAAATATCGTGATTCATCGTCCGATGATTCACACCAATGGCCAAACCAAGATGTCTTCTAAAATTGAATTAAAGTCGACTTAGTTGAACCAAAATGGCCTCAAATTCTATAGATTTCCTCCCTAAATTAATTTATGCTTTTTAATGTCGGAAATTCGTTGAATTACAAAATTACAGGAGTCTCTGCCCTTACTTCTATCTCTACTTTAGGGAACTAATAGTGAATCTCTTGTTGCATGGCTGATAGTGAACTAATAGTGAATTTCCTGTTGCATGGCTGATAGTGAACTAGTAGTGAATTTCCTGTTGCATGGCTGATGGTGAACTAATAGTGAATTTCCTGTTGTGGGACTGATAGTGAATCTCCAGTTGCATGGCTGATGGTGAACTAATAGTGAATCTCCTGTTGCATGGCTGATAGTGAACTAATAGTGAATCTCCTGTTGCATGGCTGATAGTGAACTAATAGTGAATTTCCTGTTGCATGGCTGATAGTGAACTAATAGTGAATCTCCTGTTGCATGGCTGATAGTGAACTAATAGTGAATCTCCTGTTGCATGGCTGATAGTGAACTAGTAGTGAATTTCCTGTTGCATGGCTGATAGTGAACTAATAGTGAATCTGCTGTTGCATGGCTGATAGTGAACTAATAGTGAATTTCCTGTTGCATGGCTGATAGCGAACTAATAGTGAATTTCCTGTTGTGGGACTGATAGTGAATCTCCAGTTGCATGGCTGATAGTGAACTAATAGTGAATCTCTTGTTGCATGGCTGATAGTGAACTAATAGTGAATCTCCTGTTGCATGGCTAATAGTGAACTAATAGTGACTTTCCTGTTGCATGGCTGATAGTGAACTAATAGTGAATTTCCTGTTGTGGGACTAATAGTGAATCTCCTGTTGTATGGCTGATAGTGAACTAATAGTGAATCTTTTGTTGCATGGCTGATAGTGTAGTAATAGTGAATCTGCTGTTGCATGGCTGATAGTGAACTAATAGTGAATCTCTTGTTGCATGGCTGATTGTGAACTAATAGTGAATTTCCTGTTGCATGGCTGATAGTGAAATAATAGTGAATCTCCTGTTGCATGACTAATAGTGAACTAATATTGAATCTCCTGTTGCATGACTAATACTGAACAAATAGTGAATCTGCTGTTGCATGACTGATAGTGAACTAATAGTGAATCTCTTGTTGCATGGCTGACAGTGAACTAATAGTGAATCTCCTGTTGCATGACTAATACTGAACTAATAGTGAATCTCTTGTTGCATAACTAATACTGAACTCATAGAAAAATAGACAAATTTACAAACTAATAAATAAAGAAAAATGTAAATAAGCAAAATATTAAAATACTGAAATATAAAAAGCGCCCAAGCAGCTTAACAGTTCCCAATTCATTAAGGTTTGCTTTCAAGCGCAATTCAATATGGCTAATAAAGATGGCTGACGATGAACCTTTCTCTGTCTATTGCAACGTTGATTAAATAAAGTGCGAATATTAATTTGCCTGAGAGTAAGACCGACCTATAACCCCAGTCGCCCGAACTCGGTTCCGCAAAGGGTCAAGCAAGGAAGCAACGATGCTTCCGCAGGCACAGGCAACTGAAGAGAATTGAATGCAAATCAAAACAGAAAATTGCAATTTAGGGTCAGTGATATGGGTCCATACAAATCGTTGGCCTCGTCGAGACTTTGCAATGAGTGCAATTGACACTCGAGAGCAGCTCATCGGAAATGATGGAAATCGTGAGAAATATAGAAAATGTGGTAGAAAGTGTAGAAGGAAATGACAATAAAAGAGAGAGAATGTGTAGAAGGAAGTTCTCAAGCAGAAACTACACAAGAAAAAGAGGAGAAAGTGAGAAAAGTGAGGTGGAGATGGCAGGTGGCTGAAAGCGCTTGCTATCAATCGCTGTGTCTTGGGAAAGGTAGCCACAAGCAAGAGCCCTTTTTCCTCAGTACAGAAAATTATACCTAAAAACTGCTTTCAACGACCTTGCTTGAGCAACGGCAGGAAAGCGCAGAGGGATAAAGATGCAAGCAAGAGGTCATTTATGACCTTTTTTATATAAAATATAACAAAGAACAAATAAAAATAACAATAAAAAGGTTATAACAAGAAACGTTAATTCCGGAGAACTGCTTCAAAAGAGGAAACTGCAGATGACGGGATAGAAAATGGACAACTAATGAAAGGATTATGGAGAATACGGAGCCAGATCTTGAAAGGAGGGAACTGCAAGCGTCTTCTTCATTGTATACACAACAATCAACAGACCAAGAGATGTAAAATTACAAGTACGGGAACAAACAAGTAGTAGGAAAAGACCTCGACGACGACAGACGAAGGACCATACAGAAAGTGTCTCCCAGGCAGGTGTTAAGTCAAAACAAGATTTTGGAGTCGGCAAATTAGTAACTCCATACTGCAACGGTTTGCAGTATTGGAAAGAAAGTGTTCAGGCTATTAAGCTGGAAGAAGAACTATGGAGGCGGGAGGAGACAAATGTTTTATGCATTTTGATAACGACTGTCTCCCCAAACCAGACACTTTCCTTCTTGAATCATCCAAAATTGAAGATCTAGAGTCAGTAAGCATAAACTATGTTAAATCTAGATTCTAGCTTCATTCTCTGTGAATTAGGGGCACTTTGAGGGCATAACCAGCAGAATGGGACCCCAGGGGGCAAACGTTTGTTCCTCGGTACCCATGGGTCGGCCTCTGGTGATCTATTTTGTCAGCACTGACGATAATTCTGTTGAGAAAGTGGATCCAAATTCTAATCCATTGAAATGAAAGGCTTACTAAGACATCTATTCAATCCTGTGAATGGTCCCCCTGATTCACGAAGGGAGCTTCACCCCCCCCTTCCTTGTGGAGATAAAATTATACCCCTTTCTGGTCCACTATACTGTACCCAAATTTATGCCATGAATAAAGCTGGGGTGGGTGGGGGTGGGTGGCCATTTTAATCTAGAATTTGTGGGGTTAGGTCAGTACCCTTCATCCAATATAAGTGTCACAGGAGGTATTCTGGATTGCTAAATACATTGGATGGGAAGGTCTTAGAAAAGGTACAAAACTGACGGTACCATCTTGCGGTACCTTGGAGGCTGCTGAGGCTGACTGCATTGGTGAAGCAGGTACAGCGTGGCCCACAAATAAAACACCAGCACGAGCTGGATGAAGCCACTATCTGGTGGGATGGAACAAAGTGAAACTCCTAAATAAATAAAGTCACAAAGAACAGGAATGATTTTGCGTCCTTGTTACGTCTGTTCTCAGACAATGAGGTGCTGTGCTGCATGCACACAGCCATTTTGCACAGCAATTGCTGCATGGATAGGGGTATGGTGGACTCCCAGCATTGGAGGAAGCTTTGGGTTGCCAGTCAAGATGCTTGGCCCCCCTACCGGTGGCCCCCTTTTGAAAATAAATCCCTTTGTGGCTAAACTTTATACCCCTTTGGTGGTCAAAAGCAGAATTACAGTTGTAGGTTTTTAAGGACAAATTATTTTTGTTCTTGATATTTTGGTCCAACTTAATCAACTTATGTATGAAGTGATTGATACTATTGTTACAGTGTTGGATAAGTGCAATGCAACTTGCTACTGCTACTTAGAGTTACTTTAGAGTTCCTTTCCAGAGGGAATGATGAGATAGGTTTGAATTTTGAAGAGGTTTTGGAGGGTCAAGATTTTGGAGGGTCAAAAGTCTTCTGTGTTATTGATGATATTATGAACTGTTTTTATATATTTACTGTACATGACAGGGATATTATTATTCTATATTTTAATATAGAAATTAAGCTAATGTTGAATATAAGGTCTTGAGGAAACTTCCATTAAAGTATTTAATACATTTGCATATACTAAAAATTGAAAATTTATTAAAAATTGACCTCTATCATTTCAAATACAGGTTTACTAATAACTAATACTTTCATTCTCCTTCAATCACATAGATAATATATACATTCAAGAATTAGTATATTTTGCTCATTACGGAATTGATACATTAGTTTTGTGTCATTTTGGCCCCCCCCCCCCAAAAGTATCTTGGCCCCAACTAGCTAGAGCCCCCCTGAATAGGAGACCTGTTCTCTTTCCTGCATGGTGAATGATAGTGAATGGTGGATTATGAATAATTAAACTTATTTAAAGTCGTAAGGAAACTAAATTTTGTTAATTACTCCATTAACTATATACTTTTGGGTGTGAAAACTGGGTATTTATAAAATAAACTCTTACGAAAACTCATGATGGTAGATTTGCTTGTGTGGGATATATAGAATTCTCTCTTTCTCTCTTGAATTGATTTCAGAATAACAGCAATTTCTGCTTGCAAGCAGCAGGAAGTGATGCAGCATTCCATATATATATATTTTTTTAATAAATAAAAGGTTACTTGCTTCATTTTAATAATAATATCCTAATTTTAAAAAATTAATTAAATATGCTAAATTTATGACACATTGCAGTCTGTGAAAACTTAATGATTTCTATCCTTTCTCAATCCTATGCAACTTTTTTTCTTAGCTCCTTTAAATCCTAAGTCATCCTAACATGATTCAGCCTATACTTCAAAGGTATTGGACCCAATTTTGACCTTTCCATTGTTTTAATCAGGTTTTTTGACCTTTTTTCATATATATGACCTTTTGGAATTATGAAAAATAATTTTTTCTCAAATTCCTAATCATGTTTTTCTACTTTTTTTCTTATATATGACCTTTCGGAATTATGAAAAACCTTTTTCTCAAATTCCTAATTATGTTTTTTTCTACTTTTTCTTATATATGAGCTTTTGGAATTATGAAAAACCTTTTTTTCTCAAATTCCTGATCATGTTTTTCTAATTTTTTCTTATATATGACCTTTTGCAATTATGAAAAACCTTGTTTCTGAAATTCCTAATCATTTTTTTTTCTAATTTTTCTTATATATGACCTTTTGGAATTATGAAAAAACTTTTTTCTCAAACTCCTAATCATGTTGTTTTACTTTTTCTTATATATATCCTTTTGAAATTATGAAAAACCTTTTTATTTCTAATTCCTAATCATGTTTTTCTAATTTTTCTTATATATCAGCTTTTGGAATTATGAAAAAACTTTTTTCTCAAATTCCTAATCATGTTTTTTTACTTTTTTCTTCTATATGACCTTTTGCAATTATGGAAAACCTTTTTTTTCTCAAATTCCTAATCAATTTTTTCTAATTTCTCTTATATATGACCTTTTGAACCTAAGAAAAAGTATTTTTTTCAAATTCCAGTGAACCACTTCTCTTGGTACTCTCTCAAAACCCTCTCAAAGGTCTACAACACCTGAACGGATTCCACAAATTTTTCAATATTGTGAATTATCGAACTGAATCATGGCTCAATTTAGGCTCAGAGATCAAAGTTTCGGGGGCGAAAAAGGCCATATTTAATGACTATTACGTTAATTTACTTGCATTTTCAACCTAATTAAAGCTGATTAGTCTCAAATTGATGTAAATCAGTAAAATAGTCCTAAATTACTTAAATATCGTGAATTATCGAAGTGAACATTGGCTCAAATTGAGCTCAGAGCTCGAAGCCTCGGCAACAAAAAATAGCCATATTTAATGAATTTTACATTAATTTACATATACATTCAACCTAATTATACAATAATAATTAACTCATTACAATAATAATTAACTAATTATCATCATATAGATCTAAAGCTCTATTTCTCTAATGATCTCTGTGTCAATGAAGCTCAAACTCCCCCATTCCAAATCTTTTATAATAATATTTTTGTGAATGTTTCATTTATTATTTGATTTTTATGTCTATTCATGTCTATTTATGTCTATGGCTATTTAGAGCATCCAAACCATTATGGAAAGTCTAGTCTACCTTTGTGGGATAATGGGCTATAACGCCTCGCTAGTTTGGGCCACACAGACTTAGCAGAAATCTGTGAAATACCCAAGTGCAGGCTATTAATAGGCTCTTTGTTCCTTAACAGACTTTGTTCCATATCATAAATCTAGAAAATTTTCAAACATTGGCTTTAAATAGGGTTTGTTCCTTAACCAGAAATCTAGGAAGTATTCAAGTGCAGGTTGTGATATTATAGGTCCTTTGTTACTTAACAGACTTTGTTCTATATCATAAATCTAGAAAATTTTCAAACATTGGCTTTAAATAGGGTCTGTTCCTTAACCAGAAATCTAGGAAGTATTCAAGTGCAGGCTGTGATATTATAGGGTCTTTGTTACTTAACAGACTGTGTTACTTGTCAGAAAGCTGGATCATAAAGTGTCTGTTAAGTAAAGGTACTAATTCCTATCCTAAGTTGAATATCTTAAGAGAAAAAAGAAGGAAAATGATGAAAAAAAAAACAAGATTTATACTGAACACTCACCATCTTCGTCACCACCTTCTTGAGGTCCTTCAGTGCAGGATTCTTGCAAATCTGCAAAAATGAACAGACGCAGAATGAGCTGGCTGTGCAGCATTGCAGGACAGACTTGTCACTTGCAATTATTGATCTTAAAAATGCTGTTATTGTTTTTACAGCAAAACAGCAAAATAACACAGCAGAGATCAGGATAACGTACATTTTGTGGGTGAAAATCTACTAAAGTCTACAAATTCTGAAGCTCCAAGACTACCTTGAAAACCCAAGAAAAGCTTTGATGCTTGGAACCTTTTTCTCTGTTGTGAAATAACCTTCAAAAACTACACAATAACACAACAGTTGTGAATTCAACCTATATTGTGAACTTTGCTGTTGCTCAGACAAGTGTTCTAAACATTGTAAATTATTTACTGGTGAAAAAAGTTAACCAAAAGTTAACCTAACCTCCCCATATCAAATCTCAGCCAAGCCTACTGGGCTTCTTCCATATGAATAGGGTTCATCTTCTGGATAATAATAATAATAATAATAATAATAATAATAATAATAATAATAATAATAATAATAATAATAATAATAATAATAATAATAATAATAACAACTCACCTGAAACTTAAGATATTGAAGGCTTAGAGCAGATTCCTTCTTCCAGTTTGATCTGTGAAATAAAAAAGAAGAATTATCAGTCTTGGCATCAACTACATATGATAAAATCACTTTATTATTTTTAACTTTATCTTTAACTTTACTTTATGTCAAATCTCAAGGGTGTTCAAGGAGGGATTTTAATATTGAATTGAAAATAAAAAGCTTCTGAATGATTTGATAAGTTTAGATCAAATTTACTTTCTTTTTCATCTTAGCAGACTTGGAATATGCAGAGGATGCTGTTTGACCTAGCAAAGCATCACAAACATAAATAAATAAATAAATAAATAAATAAATAAATAAATAAATAAATAAATAAATAAATAAATAAATAAATAAATAAATAAATAAATAAATAAATAAATAAATAAAATAGATAAATAAACAAATAAATAAACAAACAAATAAATAAATAAATAGATAAATAAATAATTAAATATATAAATAAATAAATCAATAAATAATTAAATAAATTAATCAATAGATAAATAAATAAATAGATAAATAATTAAATAAATGAATAAATAAGTGAATGATTAAATAGATAAATAAATAAATTAGATAAATAAATAGATAAATCAATATATAAATAGATAGATAAATAAATAAACAAACAAATAAATAAATAAATAAATAAACAAATAAATAATGTTAATTTGCCTCTTTCGAGTGAAAGATTAACTTGAATAAATACTGGTACCAACTTACCTGTCTAATGATTAAACAGCAAAGGCTCTAATTGGGTAGAGCCAGACCACCTCCTCTCTTCTCCCCTCTATACATCGATCTGTGAAAGAAAAAGGAAAAAGTTAGAGCTGGAATGAATGAATATTTCAATGAATATTTCAATATACGTGACTCTATCTGACATTCCTGGGGTCTTAAGCTCACATAGATAAACTTAAAATAAAAGGAATTGTCTTTGAAACGACGGTTCTCCAATTCCCCAAAATATTTCAAGTAACGTTGGAAAAGTTTCGCTCTCATTTTGAAGTTCTTTGGCACCTTAAAAAGGAACCTTTAAAAAGGAACCTTAAAAACAAACCCCTTAAAGAACAGTGATCCTGTTATTCACCGATATAAGCCGTAACGGAACGCTCGAAGAGGCAATTGTTACTAAAACTGGAGGAACCGTAAAGGTGGTCAAGATATGTTCCGTCCGTTGGGGTGTTACGTCTATTCGGCATCGACTGTCACAGGGGTGACCGCCCTATAGTCTGAAGGTCCGATAGTCCGAAAGTCAGCAGGCCCGATAGTCCGAAGGTCCGATAGTCCGAGAGTCAGAAGGCCCGATAGTCCGACGGACTGTAATCAGCCCCCCACCCCTCCATAGCTAATACGGCAAAATTGTAACCAGTAAACACGTCGGAATGCCGGCTTAGACCTATGACTATCGGACCTTCGGACTATCGGGCCTTCGGACTATCGGGCCTTCGGACTATCGGGCCTTCGGACTATCGGGCCTTCGGACTAACGGACTGTAATCGTCACAGGACGTACTCAGTTCCTTCACAAAATGTAAAAGATTTCGAATCTAAAGATTATCCAGAGGCGTAGCATGCATCCTCCCAAGGGGGCATTTTGGCTTCACTAAAACCGAGATATATAGAAAGGATCCTTTGAAATTCACAAATAAAAGAAAGAATCCTACATACATACGATCCTTTGCATGAAGGATACTTTCCATATGTGAAGGATACTAAGGTACCCATACAATTTGGAAATGACAATCAGAATCCTGCCAATATACCAAAGAGAAAAAGGATTCTTTGAGTTTCCCAAATAAAACAAAGAATCCTACATACATACAATCCTTCGCATGAAGGATACTTTCCATATGTGAAGGATACTAAGGTACCCATACAATTTGGAAATGACAATCAAAATCCTGCCAATATATCAAAGAGAAAAAGGATTCTTTGAGGTTCCCAAAAAAAAACAATGAATCCTACATACATACAATCCTTTGCATGAAGGATACTCTCCATACGTGAAGGATACTTAGGTACCCATACAATTTGGAAATGACAATCAGAATCCTACCAATATATCAGAGAGAAAAAGGATCATTTGAAATTCACAGATAAAACGAAGAATCCAAAACTATAATTAATCCTTTTCTAAAAGGATTTATTGCAATCCCACCATCCCTGTCACAATAAATTTTCATAATGACCCAAAATATATAATAAAACAATAAATAAAAGCATTATAGTCAGGAAACAGTGCAAGGATGAATATAAATTTAAGGACCTAGGAAATATGAAACTGGGCTAAACATGGACACCTGTTCTCATGAGGAGAGAGAGAGAGAGAGAGAGAGAGAGAGAGAGAGAGAGAGAGAGAGAGAGAGAGAGAGAGAGAGAGAGAGAGAGAGAGAGAGAGAGAGAGTGTCAGTATATAAAACCACAAAAAATTAATAAATAAATACAAAAGCAGTCTGGACATTTTATTATTATTATTATTATTATTATTATTATTATTATTATTATTATTATTATTATTATTATTATTATTATTATTATTATTGCTTAGTGACCTTATAGTGAATCTCCTGTTGCATGACAATACTGAAATAATAGTGAATCTCATATTCCCAAGACTAATAGTGAACTAATAGTGAATATCTTGTTGCATGATGAATAGTGAACTAATAGTGAATCTCATGTTGCATGACAAATAGTTAACAGTGAATATCCTCTTGCATGACTAATAGTGAACTAATAGTGAATCTCATATTACATGACTAATAGTGGACTAATAGTGAATCTCCTGTTGCATGACTAATAGTGAACTAACAGTGAATTTCCTGTTGTATGAATGATAGTGAACTAATAGTGAATCTCCTATTGTATGACTAATAGTGAATCTCCTGTTGCATGCTAATACTGAACTAATAGTGAATCTCCTTTTTCATAACTAATAGTGAATTTCCTGTTGCATAATGAATACTGAATAAATAGTGAATTTCCTGTTGCATGCCTAATAGTGAATTAATAGTGAATCTCCTGTTGCTTGACTAATAGGGAACTAATAGTGAATTTCCTATTGCATGACTAATAGTGAACTAACGGTGAATCTCCTGTTTCATAATTAATAGTGAATCTCCTGTTGCATGACTAATAGTGAAGTAATAGTGAATTTTCTGTTGCATAACGAATAGTAACTAATAGTGAATCTCCTGTTTCATGACTAATAGTGAATCTCCTGTTCTATATCTAATAGTGAATCTCCTGTTGCATGACTAATAGTGAACTAATAGTGAATTTCCTACTGTGTGACTAATAGTGAACTAATGGTGAATCTTCTTTGGCATGACTAATAGTGAACTAAGTGAATCTCATTTTTCATTACTAATAGTGAATCTCCTTTTGCATGGCTAACAGTTAATTTATTGTGAATCTCCTGTTCCATGACTAATAGTGAACTAATAGTGAATTTCTTGTTGCATGATTAATAGTGAACTAATAGTGAACCTCCTGTTGTATGACAAATAATGAACTAATAGTAAATCTCATGTTGCATGACTAATAATAAACTAATAGTGAGTCTCCTGTTGCATGACTAATAGTGAATTAACAGTGAATCTCATGTTGCATGACTAACACTAAATTAATAGTGAATTTCCAGATGCCAGACTAATAGTGAACTAACAGTGAATCTCTTGTTGCATTACTAATGGTGAACCAATAGTGAATTTCCTGTTGCATGACTAATAGTGAATCTCTTGTTACATGACTAATAGTGAACTAACTGTGAATTTCCTGTTGTATGACTAATAGTGAACTAATAATGAATCTCCTGTTACATGACAAATAGTGAACTAATAGTGAATGTCTTTTTTCATAATTAATAGTGAATCCCTGTTGCATGACTAATAGTGAACTAATAGTGAATTTCATATTCCATGACAAATAGTGAACTAATATTGACTCTCCTGTTGCATGACTAATAGTGAACTAATAGTGAATATCCTGTTTCATGAATAATAGTGAACTAATAGTGAATATCCTGTTGCATGAATAATAGTGAACTAATAGTGTATCTCCTGTTGCACAACTAATAGTGAACTAATAGTAAATTTCCTTTTGCATGACTAATAGTGAACTAATAGTGAATCTCCTATTGCATGACTAATAGTGAACTTATAGTGAATCTCCTGTTGCATGACTAATTGTTAACTAATAGTGAATCTCCTGTTGCATGAATAATAGTGAACTAATAGTAAATCTCCTGTTGCAAAACTAATAGTGAACTAATGGTGAATTTCCTTTTGCATGACTAATAGTGAACTAATAGTGAATATCCTCTTGCATGACTAATGCTGAACTAATAGTGAATTTTCCTGTTGCATAACTAATACTAAACTAATAGTGAATCTCCTGTCAGATGATGAATAGTGAACTTATAGTGAATTTTTCTGTTGTATAACTAATACTGAACTAATAGTGAATCTCCTGTTGCATGATGAATAGTGAACTAATAATGAATCTCCTGTTGCATTACTAATAGTGGTCTACTAGTGAATCTCCTCTTGCATAACTAATACTGAACTCACAGAAAAATAGATGAATTACAAACAAATATAAATAAAATGTATTTAAGTAAAACATTAAAATTACTAAAATGATAAAATAACCCAAAATTGTAGAGAGAGAGAGAGAGAGAGAGAGAGAGAGAGAGAGAGAGAGAGAGAGAGAGAGAGAGAGAGAGAGAATAATACACCTTTCTCTGTCAATTGCAAAGTTGATTGAATGCAAAGGGTCAAGCAAGAAAGCAATAATGCTTCCACAAGCACAGACAACTCGAGATGAAAGGTAACATTAGTAAGCAACCATTTTGACATGGGCAGCTGAATTGCAATATGCTACCATTGCACTGTCGAGCAAATTCATTGTAACTGCAATATGCTACCATTGCACTGTCGAGCAAATTCATTGTAACTGCAATATGCTACCATTGCACTGTCGAGCAAATTCATTGTAACTGCAATATGCTACCATTGCACTGTCGAGCAAATTCATTGTAACTGCAATATGCTACCATTGCACGGTCGAGCAAACTCGTTGTAACGGTAGATCACAAACTGCTCAGGAAAGTATTTGGTAAGAAAGCACGGCAAGACGTCTCAGACCCTTGCTATTTAGCTTCAAATTATCTTTCAAGATGCCTCAGACCCTTGCTATTTAGCTTCAAATTATCTTTCAAGATGTCTCAGACCCTTGCTATTTAGCTTCAAATTATCTTTCGCTGTCAACTTTTGAATGGTACTTCCATAGTTCTGTCACCATATTCCTGACAAGTGTTTCACTCAAGTGATTCCCAACTGTGTGTAGCCCCATCGAAAATCAGCCCAAAGTATCATTAGCCCCCTCCCTTACATCATTTAAACTCCAGTCAGCCACAGGAAACAGTACATGACCTCTTCAACCTTGCTGACCAATGCTCATCAGGGCCCACAAATCAATTTCATATTTATATTTCTATAGATATTGATGAGACGTCTGTCTCCTGAACCAAGATTCCTAGAGCAGTGTAATCATTGTAATGTAATTAACTGTAGGTAACTGATAAAACAGATTTTAAGATTCTTCTACAGTCAGGAGACCCTCTGACGTTGCAAAAGGGGTCACTGCTGACTTATATCAAGTCATTTTCACATCTGGAATTCCATGCAAGCTCACCTCGATGCTCAGAATGAACTGGAAGTGATGAAGTCTCTGTAGACATCAACCAGACCTCATTCTTGTCACCATGATGATGAATTCTGCAAAAATGATAAAGGAATCAGAAGGGTTGGTTAACATGCAGGATAAGGAACAAAGGGAGAACATTCCTATAAAGGAAATCTACTAGAAAGACATATGTTGCAGTTAATATCACACCTGGAAACTTTCCAGTTGTAGGAATCAGAATCATATTACTGTCCCCAGTTAAGGAACCTCTGGATACCATTATTTATCCATTATGTAAAGGCCAACCTTGCCTCTAACCAAATTGCCTTTCCTAGCAACAGAGAACAATTCTAAACACCTGCAAGTCCTGTTAAAACTTCTACGAATCAAGTACTTTCAATGCTTGTGAATATAACAAGCCTGGCGTCTACCTAAGGGCTTAATGTCTAAGGCTGTCTACAAGTTTCTTCAATATACAATTTATGTTAAATTACTTTATTCAATTTAGAAACCCAATTAAGCTTTTATGCAGCTGACAAACTTTCCAGTGTTCATTTGCATGATGATTATTGCTAGACAGTGCATTATAAGCAAATTGCACTGTTTCTACACATCAGTGAGGGTGTGTACTGTGTAATTCTTAAAAAGTGTATTTGTTAAACAATTTAAAGATACTTTATGTCTTAAGATTTTATTTACACAATTTAAATATTTTGGTTGAATAAATTTCATAATTTATCATAATAGTTTCCCTGTTTACTTGTTAAGTTTGTAACTTTGCTAAGTGACTGTGTTCACATTTATATATATATATATATATATATATATATATATATATATATATATATATATATAATATATATATATATATATATATATATATATATATATATATATATATATATATATATATATATATATATATATATAAAGTCTGTGTATACACACATATACATCTTCAATGCTAAATCTATAAAGGAAACGACAAAAATTATTCATGCACTGCTTAGCCACAATATATGGGGTATGTGCCCAATTCTGTTATCAATACAATTTTTATAATCCTTTTATAACTAGGATTAAACTAAGATGAATTCCTACAGTACATCCTATAAGGATGGCCATGATAAGAATCTATCCTGTTAGTATAAGATTTTCTTTCTCTTCTCAAAGATGGATTTAAAATCACTCTAATTATTCCCACATTCCTAAAACATACAGACTTATAGATAAAATATATTGCAATATCACAAATCCCTTTGATTACAACTTATCCTTCATGAGATGTGAAATAGTTATATACTTTTTTCATTCTAACCTTTTCCCAGGTCGTCACCATACCCGCACCCAATTTCTGACGGGCCGCACCCACTAAAATAGGGCAGCCATGGGGCACTGCCCTTTGGGGCTGTGAGTTTGAATGGTGTGTCATGAAGGTTGATGGATCTGGGAGAATGACCCTGTGAATGGATGTCTTGGAAACTACAGACCAGTGAAGACTTCTGCCACCAATTTTAATAGCTGATTAGGACCTCAGAAATGAGATTAAGTGTTCCCACATTTTCACTACAAGATCCAACCATATCCAGCTTGTCACTAGTAGCATCACACACACACACATACACACACATATACATACACATACACAGCATTCCATCTCACATACACATTGCAGATGCACCTTTACCAAACCACCCTGGTTTCTTCGACATACAATATGAAAAGCTTATCTGATTTACAGAGAAAATAACAAGATCAACTTTTATGCAGCTTGCAAAAACCTTCTAGTTACACATGAAGATGTGTATTATGTGTAAATGACACAGCAGGTACACAGCAGTGAGAGTATGTACTGTGTAATTCATAATTATCAGGGCCTCTCTTACACAAAATATCAAGATTTGGGTGAATACTTTTTCTAGTTTGTCTAAACTGTTTTCCTGTTTCTTTGTATGTATGTATATATATGTGTATACAGTATACAGTATAATATATATATATATATATATATATATATATATATATATATATATATATATATATATATATATATATATATATATATATATATATATATATATATATATATATATATATATATATATATATATATATATATATATATATATATATATATATATATATATATATATATATATATATATATATATATATATATATTTATATATATATGCCCATTACATGTTCAAACCATCCCAGTCTTTAAGATCTCGGTTCATTTTCCAACCTCTGGACTCAAATCTCTGATATTTTCTTATTTGTAATATAATTTTCCCAACATACACCGCACATTCAGTACATTGTAAAATATTCACAATTTTTCTTTCATTTACATTCAATATACAAAGCTCCACCTCCATTTAAACATGTGTACAAACCTGTGAGAGTTAATCAGCAGTGTATTATGTTTTTCAAGTCATTCATTCTCCTAATCAAGCAAATAAATATTGCATTAACTGCATTATTATGAAAGCCAGATTTATATAGGGATGTGAAAGCTTAATCCAAAATATTTTTCATTGTTTTATTTTGGATAATTTAAGGAAATTTAATTTACTGATTAATCTCTGGTACCTATTTAATTACTACTGTACCTATAAAGCCAAGAATTCCTTGGGCATAGCTTGGCGTAGGTGGAAAATGCCCACCGTACCCTCGACTAGCCTGGAATAACTGCAGACGTATGAATTATATCTGGCTTAGAATGGCCTACTGTGGGCATTAATCACCTGAGAAAGGCTTTATCAGGTTTTAAATGTACATATAGATGTAAATGTCTCCTCTCCGAGGGTATCAAGGTTAGGTCAGGGTATTCGATATCCTGTAGGGTATATTCAATAGCTTTAAACTAATAGCCAAGCTGGGCCTACTAGGATATATTCATTAACGATTCTAAATTGATAATTAGGCCCAAATAGCAATAAATATATTAAATTTGATCAAATACAAAGGTTCCATAACGAGGCAGATAGATAAATAGATAAGATAGCCAAAATACTTGGCTACTAATGACAAGGCCCTGTACCCTAGTAGGACCCTCTGGCTATTAGGATTCCGAAGAATCTAGATAATTACCGATCATTATTCCTACTTCAAATAATCCCTGCCACTACAAAACTTATTTCAGGATGAACATATAATAAAATTAAGACAAATTTTATTCAATTTTATCGATTTTGTCGCCGAGACACGATCTCTAAGGCCTGAAATCACGCCGAGATTCGGCTGATGTTATTCCAAGGTAATAACGTAATTAAGTACCATTTAACCCATTTGGGTCAAATTCTGCCACTAATTAATGAATTCGAGGGTGAAAAAATATAGAAATTAAAGCTTAATTGGTCTAAATATGATGATTTCAATCTGTAGGACGACGTTGTGATTCGTATCATGGGATGCATTCGATGACAAATAAATAAATGATAACGAAGATAAACGTAATAAATTCGTTATAAATGCAACAGTAAGAGAGAGAGAGAGAGAGAATGTAAGAGAGAGAGAATGTAAGAGAGAAAGATAAAGATTGAAAATGGTGTTTTTATTAGCGTAAATTTTTTCATTCATACTCGAATGCGTCGCTTTTTCATCCATTATTTTATTTAAAATGACTCGATTCTTATTTATTTCATGACTTCTGAATCATCTGCGATATATTTCCCAAATTTCTGCTGGTCCAATTCATTTAATTTCGATTTAATTACGAAGAAATGAAGCCATTTCCGTCGTCACCGATACCGACGAAGAGAGAGAGAGAGAGAGAGAGACCAATAACTAACGTCTTTTGGGCCAAGTTACTCTTTCACTGAACAAAAATTCCTACCAATTATTTTTTTTAATTGCTTCGTATGACGTCATATTTTAAGCTACGTTAATGAATTAGGTGTCATTTTAAAGGTGAAGAGTTGATCTTTATCATGATATGTTTAAAAATTCCTAAAAATTAAAATTAAATATCGATATTACGAGTAAAAGTTAGCCGTAACGAAAAAAAAAATCGTACTACTTTTTTTTAACAATTCATGATAAATCGTAGAAAAATTATATATCACTGCTATTTACACCCTGTTAAAGCCTGATAAATTTCCTTTCCAATGATATAATATTTATCACTATTTTAGCTACTTATGATATGATAAAGCGCTTTCAAAAAACTGTAAAATATAGTTCAGTGGGGTTGTAAGTTCGCCGAGTGGAACAGCGGTTTAAGTGACTCTTATTAAAAAATCCCAGTAAATCGAAATAATATATATTTCCCAATATAACGTGGAAAAAGTATGATAAATTACCTTTACACTGATATATAATTCAATAGTATTTGCGCCACATAACACTAACAAAAATCGATATAAAAAAATGTTACAATAACATTTGTACTGCTGGTAAGAGTTGGCCGATCGGAGAAAGATATATTTTTTTAAAAATTTGGCAAAATTACAGATAGTAATACATTTACATTATCTTTATACAGTGTAATAGATCGATAAGTGAAATTTTTGATGATATATATTTTTAATAGATTTCCTGCCGGGAATGAGGTTAAAACGACAATAAAAAATGCAACTTTAGGCTCGAATATCGAGCGAGAATAATAGGTTGGCAGGCTGTCATTGCAAATTGATTTATTTGGTTTTTACAAAATTTGCTAAAAAAAAAAATAAGTATGTATCTGACCCAAATAGCATATAAATGACATTTTCTTCTGAGAGAGAGAGAGAGAGAGAGAGAGAGAGAGAGAGAGAGAGAGAGAGAGAGAGAGAGAGAATGTTTCCAGGATTTGGGGTAACTAAAGCATAAATTTCTATGGCAATAATTTGCTTTGATCGCTCGGTGTAAAGTTATAATTGAAGCTGCGTTAATGAATTAGGTGTCATTTTAAAGCAAAAGAGTTGATCTTTATTATGGTGTATTTAAAAACGCCTAAAAAGCAAAAATAAGTATCGATATTACGAGTGAAAATTAGCCGTAACGAAAAAAATCGTATTACTTTTTTTAACAATTCGTGATAAATCTGAGAAAAATTATATACCACTTCTGTTTACACCTTGTTAAAGCCTGATAAATTTACTTTCCAATGATATAATATTTACTACTATTTAAGCTACGTATGGTATGATAAAGCGCTTTCAAAAAATTATACACTATAGATCATTGGCGTCGTCAGTTCGCCGAGTAGAATAGCTGTTTATGTGACTTATTAAAATATTCTCAGTAAATCGGAATATTAATATATCATGTCTCCCAATAAATCGTGGAATAGTATGATAAATTACCTTTACATTGATATATCATTCAATGGTATTTGCGCCACATAACACTAACAAACATCGACATAAAAAAAATGTTACAATTACATTCGTACTGCTGGTAAAAGTTGGTCGATCGGAGAAAGATATATTTTCCAAAAATTTGGCAAAATTATAAATATTAATATATTTACATTATCTTTATACAGCGAAATAGTTCGATAAGTGAAATTTTCATTGATATATAATTTTAATAGATTTTATACCGGAAATTAAGCTAAAAAGGCCACTAAAAATTTTAACTTTAGTCTCGAATATCGAGGGAGAATAATCGGTTGTGGTAGGTGACGAACGAGAGAGAGAGAGAGAGAGAGAGAGAGAGAGAGAGAGAGAGAGAGAGAGAGAGAGAGAGAGAGAGAGAGAGAGAGTTATAACACTTATAACAACCTCAGTATGGCCTAACCTGACCTATAACAAATTTGGCCAGGATTGTTCCAGTGATTATGAGGATTGTACAGATTAAATAACTATAACAGATCATCACTGACCTATAACCCATATGTCAGGTCATAACCTCTATCTATAGTTATTACAACCTAGATGATGACACTGACCTATCCTACATAAGGTGTCATTTGACCTAATACACCACATTTAAGTGACCTTATTCATAAGAAAAAATGTCAAATTAGGTCAAATAAGGTTAAATAACCACATACCAGACCCTGCAGAGGATTATGGGAACCCAAAATTGATTTAAACCTTTAATAAAACTCAATTATAGGGCATTCATTGGTCACTAAACATTGTGACCTATATTGAATCCAATTGCACCCAGAATCTAATAAATTCCACAATATCTGGGTATTTATGACCATTCACTAGGACTAAACCAATTAATTGGTCAAACCCCATAAATACCTTTGGCAATATCCAAGTATGACTCAGATAACCCAATGTGGTCCTCTTTGACCCAGAATCTATGAAATTCCTTGAATTTTGGGCAGTTTTGACAGTTTGATGGCCCCTAACTTCCTTCACACTTCAATAAAACCCTATTTTGGGTAATAAATTGGTCAATGAACGCCCAAAATGTGACCCAGTACGACACAATGTTATCTAAATTGACACAATGTGACACCAGTTTGACTCAGAATCTATCATTTTCCTCGAATTTTGGGCAGTTTTGACAATTTGATGGCCCCCTAACTTCCTTCACACTTCCATGAAAGCCTATTTTGGGTCATAAATTGGTCAATGAATGCGCAAAATGTGACCCACCATAACCCAATGTGACCCAATATGACACAATGTGATCTACATTTACACAATATGACACCAATTTGATCAAGAATCTATCATTTTCCTCGAATTTTGGGCAGTTTTGACAATTTAATGGGCCCCCTCACTTCATACTTCAATAAAACCCTGTTTTGGGTCATAAATTGGTCAATGAAATGCCCAAAATGTGGACCAACATAACCCAATATGACACATGTGACACCAATTTGACCCTGAATCTACCAAATTCCTCGAAATTTTGGGCAGTTGTGACAATTTCATGGGCCCCTACTCACTTCACACATCAATAAAACCCTATTTCGGGTTATAAATTGGTCAATGAATGCCCAAAATGTGACCCAATGTGGTCCAACATGATCCCAACATGACCCAGAATCTAAAACAATTTAAATATAATGAATAAACTTACAATTAATTCCATAAAAAGTCACTATTTTCACTCTAGCTATAAACACTGTCCTTGTCCCAGACTGCTGGAAAATCACTGCCCAATTCTCCCTGGACCTGTCAGGAGACAGGATTACAAACTCGTTTCTGACTGGCTGGGGACTTGAGCTTTTCAATAAGGGTATTTAAAAACCATAGTCCATTGGCTGGACTATGTAAAGACGAGTTCTGATTGGTTGTTGAGACAAGAGGGTCAGTCTTGGTCAGAGTTTTCAGTGGAGGGTTGTTTGTTAGGGTAACAATTGTTACTCCTAAATATTATATATAAAATAAACTACTTGCTTTTTTGTTAATAAATTAATGCATTATGGAAGAAAATTTATTAATACATTAATTTGTGAAGAAAAACAACGATTTTAACGAAGACAAAACAACAAAAAACGAGAAAATATTAAAAGATTTTTTGGTGAAAATTGGAAAAGCTAGGTAACAATTGTTACTAAATATACATATAAAATAAACTACTCGTTTTCACGCTAATAAATTAATGTATTATGGAAGAAAATTTATTAATACATTAATTTATCAATGCAACACCACAAAACAAATGACGAAACAAAAAAAAAAAAAGGAAAATATTAAAATTAATTCATCCCAAACAAGGTGAACAACATGGCTGCCTGTAGCCAACTACGACCTTTACTGCAATTATAATATTTAGGTGATTTTTTATATATTTAACAAAACACTTGCTATATAGCCCATAAAATACACAGATACACATGTGTATGTGTGTATGAGTGTGTATATGCCAGTGTATTGTGTAAGTACAGACATTGATATACTGTACATATACACATATAAAACATATATAGGCCTAAGTACACTACTTCAAATGTACACACAAGCTAATATACCTGTGTATACACATACTCATGTGTATATACATACATCTGTATGTATATACACATGTATGTGCCAATATACACACCTACACATTAATACAACATAATCCTACAAACATTAACAAATACACATAAATCTGTATTTATACAAATTAAACTGTGCACATACATGGATACAATAACAGAATACATACATGAATACACATATACATACACATATACCTATATACACATATACACAAATGGCTTAGATATCCAATTAACATTTTCTATGGGGACATAATTACATTTTCCACGTAATAATTCAATGCATGATTATTCTATTGCTGTTTGAGAGAGAGAGAGAGAGAGATGAGAGAGAGAGAGGAGAGGAGAGAGAGAGAGAGAGAGAGAGAGAGAGAGAGAGAGAGATAAGCCAATGCTGACAGAAAGAGAGAGAGAGAGAGAGAGAGAGATGAGAGAGAGAGAGAGAGAGACGAGAGAGAGTAGAGAGAGAGAGAGAGGAGAGAGAAAATTACTACTTAGAGAGAGAGATCACCCACTGTTTTGAGTGAGAGAGAGAAATCATTACTTAGAGAGAGAGAGAGAGAGAGAGAGAGAGAGAGGAGAGAGAGAGGAGAGAGAGAGAGAGAGAGAGAGAGTGTGTGTGAGAGAGAGAGAGAAAATCATTACTTAGAGAGAGAGAGATTTGAGAAATTACTACTTAGAGAGAGAGAGAGAGAGAGGAGAGAGAGAGAGAGAGAGAGAGAGAGAGAGAGAGAGAGAGAGAGAGAGAGAGAAATTACTACTTAGATAGAAAACCATTGCTTTGAGAGAGAGAGAGAGAGAAACCATTGCTTTGAGAGAGAGGAAAGAGAGAGAGAGAGAGAGAGAGAGAGAGAGAAACCATTGTTTTGAGAGGGAGAAAGAGAGAAACCATTGCTTTTGAGAGAGAGAGAGAGATAACCATTGCTTTGAGAGAGAGAGAGAGAGAGAGAGAGAGAGCGAGAGAGAGAGAGACTAAATACCCACCAACTCTAAATTTCCACCTCTTACCAATAGGATTCAACCTAATTACTGTAATCCTTTCTTTGATTTTGTTGAAGGATTTAACCTCTTAAATCCTTCTTTGATTTTGTTGAAGGATTCAACCTCTTAAATCGTGTTTCTTTGATTTTGTTGAAGGATTTAAATCTCATTAATCTCCTTTCCATTTATTTCTATCTTGTTCCTTCATCCATATAGCATGGTCATTAATCCTATTTTCCTCAGGATTTATTGTCCAATATACCTAGATTTATGACGGTAAATCCTGGGTATCCTAAGTGAAGTTTCTGGAGTCACTTCAGTCTAATATAGGCCTACATGACCAATCTCAAGACACCTCTTTTGGTTTATATCAAACTCACCTCGACAAGAACCCACCAACATCATATCCATATTGTACCCAGATAATTGCAATAACCTCTAAGTTAGTGGAGAATTGCATAATCATATTGCATATCATGTTGTCAAGCAATTTTGGTTTCTATTTACGATCACGGTCCGTGACTCTACACAGCTCGCACAGCTGCTGCAAAGGTCGGAAAGGTCAAGCGACGTCGCGAGCTAGCTCCATTGAAGACTGGACCTACTTTCAGTCACGGTGGCTGGAATGTGTTGATTGGTTGATTATGCAATTGAGGTCTCGCAGACCAAGTGCCGCTACCAAACTGATGGACGTGACAAGGTGGTCTCCATGAACCTGATCTATTAAATGTGACAACGAAAATGCACACGGCTAATAACCGAGGAATCAAGATTCTTGGAGCTACCATGCTTGGCCTGTCTGGAAGCAGCTTTTCTTGGGTCAATGAGAAAGTGTTCCTCTTGGAATCATCGCAGAAAGCTTTCCCACAGTTGGGTTGGTTAACTGCAACCATGATGACAGACAAGGGTTTGTTTCCCAAGACAGTGCCAACCTTCTAGAAAAGATTCCGGCAAAATCTTGTGGTCCAGTTTTCTCGGCTGACATTCGCTTAATGATTTTCGCCTTCTCCTCAGCGTTGCAGTTATTATGGGGGAATGTGATTGACCACAGCTCCTTGACCCCACCCTCATCAGTTTCAAAACCTGAGGTCGTACCACCCAAACTCATTATTCAACCACCAGACTTGACCTGCCAGGGAAGGACCATCAACAACCAATGTGAGGTGCGGACCAAAACTCCACCTTCATTCTTTTAGACGGTCTCGTTCAGGGGCACTACAAAACCCGCTGGCATTCTGATCATAAGATACGATCTAAAACCTGGACTGTTTCAGCTGACCGAGATCATTGCTTGATGACAAAATCAGGGATGGATTAAAAAAAAAAAAGACACAGTTTAACAAAGTTTTAATTCTTATACTCACTTCGGTTCTGGGAAGACACGAAAGAAGAGGATTTCAAAAGAACATCGATTCGTTTGTGTTTTTTCGTAAGCTACTATTTCGTAAGCAAAATCTTACCTAAAATGGAAAACTGCCGTATCAGCAAAATTGTCGAAATCGAGATATGCCACCGACTGGCCTCGTGAAACACTGATACACAAGTTACTGCAGTTTCGGAATGATTCTGCAATGCCTTTGCATGAGTACTCAGGGGGTACCACTTGCAGTATCTGCAAAATCAGTGGTAAGGCAACGGAGTATCTAACATTTTTCTGTTTTGTATTTTTGCAGATACTGCAGTCTTCCATTTTAGGGCAGTAGTTTACCTGTTTTTTTTTAATGTTTCAAAAAGTATAGTGAATTCGGTGAATTACAGTTTTGCTGTAATATCAAATATATTACAGCAGTAACGAAGAAGCCGACCACCGCAGCTAAGTAGGCTGTGGGTCGTCCAAGCCTTCTTTGAGGCCACAGGAACTCGGCTGAAAAATAATGTAAAACTGTAATACAGTAATAACACTAATAATAATAATATTGAAAGAGAAACCCACAAGATTCTTGTGTATAACTTGTTTACTGGTAAATATTTACATATTACTTTGATCAAAGTAATATGTAAATATTTACCAGTAAACAAGTTATACACAAGAATCTTGTGGGTAACTTGTTTACTGGTAAATATTTACATATTACTTTGATCAAAGTAATATGTAAATATTTACCAGTAAACAAGTTATACACAAGAATCTTGTGGGTTTCTCTTTCCATCTTCAGAAGAAAACGGAAAGAAGTTTTTGTTTGTTTCAATAATAATATTGCTAAGGAATTCAGTCTTATGAAAAACAGTTTGTTTAACGCAAACACTGATTCGGAACACCGTTCAGGTGTTCAAAAGTCTTCGCTTTCGTGTTTTACATCGTAATGTAGTTTACTATATAACTGCACATTTGTATTAAGCAAAATAAAAATAATAATAATAATAATAATATTTACAATACTCTTCTGACCACAATTACAAGATATGTAAATACATACCACCCTGGAATATTTCATAGACACACAAAATTCAAATAGCATCTAAAATAGACCTCCATTTCCCTGTTGGTTCAGGAAAAGAATAAACCTCATAGCTAAATTATTATTATTATTAATATAAAATATTACTCAAAAGATGAATCCTATTCATACAGAACAATCCCACCGAAGGGGCCACTGACTTGAAATTCCAGAAGCTGCCAAAGATGATTATGGTGTTCATTTGGAAGAAGTAAAGGGGTAAAGGGAAATACAGAAATGACAGCTCCCACTTATTAAGCAAAGGAAAAATAAATTCATAAATAGATAAAAATGTATTAAAATTCAAGGAGAATAGTTTTAGGGGAGTAATGCATTGCATCTAGTTTTACCGATCTCCAAACATTTCAACAAGGTGCAAATTCATCTCTTTCCTCTGCTGACGTCTCCTGAATTTTGGGTGTACCAATTTCAGTCTCTATTCCCGCATAATTGTTGATCAACTTTTCCTATAGTTTGTTTCTCCGCAGGCTGATTCCACCCTGGAGCTCTCTTGGGTTAATAGTCCCTTGACTTTGTTCATACAGGTTTTCAGCTGAAGATTTAAAGAAATAAAAGAGAGAAAGATCCTTTGGAAGTTTTCGGAAAAGGAAGATGTAAGAGGGAAAGACGGAGACCACTGTATTTCACCGACATGCTGACAAAGTAAAGTATTTTTGCAATGGGATGTTTTCAAATCCTTAGAGACACAGCTAAAAGCAGAAAAAACCTATGACTATGAAATAATCAGCTGCGGGACAGCATGGCTCTTCGATGAATAAGGATGTCTAAAAAGCAGTTCATCTCGGCCTACACAGCGGCATAAACCACAGGAGAAGCAAACAATTATAACGAGGAATATTTCCTGGAACATTTATTAAAACGAAAAGCTGTTAAAACAGGCTGAATTAACAGACCAAATCCCAGACTTTGGTGCCGAGCTGCGGAGACTGGGGTCTCCATTTCTCACAGACCACAGAGTGGACGTTAAGCCCCATAGCTAAATATTAGAATGGAATACAGTATATTGCCTTTCCCACTGCACCACCAAGACCCATCTACTATACTTCTAAGCTGACCTTGTAAGTCCCAAACACAAAAGTCCTTCTAAGATTTGAACCAATTTCACAGAGCAAAGGACCTGAAGATGGCCCTGGACTAGGTTTGACACCATTTCACAAAGAAGATGACCTGCTTTGACCAGACTTTACAAATTCCACATAGAAAATGACCTGGCATTTGCCTACTGAGACCAGATTTGACCCAGTTTCACAAAGAAATTGACCTGCAGAGACCTGCTTTGACCAGACTTCACAAATTTCACAAAGATGACCTGACGTCTGCCTAATGAGACCAGATTTGACCCAATTTCACACAGAAATTAAGTCAATGAACTCAAATCTATCTTTACCACCTTATAAAATCTAAAAATTAATTGTTACACCTAAATTTAACTCATAAAAACAGTGTAGGTTAAACTGACGGACATTTTTACAGAACACATTTAGAATCTCAATTTGAATTTATGAGCAAATACAATGTTTTTCTAGATCGCTTTGTGCAAAGTGACTTTCCACACTAAAAGGTTGGTTTTGGTACCATTATAAAGCTAAATTCTTGCAATTTATTGTTCTATGTTCATAAAATTAAAATAACTTTATACCATAACCCAAAATGATGTGTGAAATTGGCTGAAAATCTTCTCCTGATGCCCCTGACTGAAATATCGTCAGGCTCAATAAGATGTGAAAACTAGATCAAAATAAAGTTTTAAAAAGTTAAAATGATGATTTTTATATCATTGTAAAGTTTCATACCTGTACTTTATAGCTGTATCTTCACAAAAGGAATACAACAAGTTGGCTTTCAATCTGCTATTGATGACTCATACTGGTATGTCATTGAGGTCAATTTTCTGCCAACTTTGCACATCAATTTCATTTATGGTATACGAGTTTTTTTCTTACATGAACATGGCAAAATAATGTACATGCATTCAGCTTTATAATGACACCAAAATCAGCCTCTTGCTGTGCACAGCGTGATCCCAGAAAAACAGCGTATTTGCTATAAGCAATACTCTCCTTACACGGCCATACTTTGCTTATAATTTCTACAGGAACAAAATACTATTTACCATTAGACCGTAGGGAAAGCAGCCCAATTCAGACCAAGACTCAAGTAAAAAAAAATACAAAATCGATTTTGCCATTACTGATCCGTGAGAGAGTGGAGGGTGGCGGCTACAGTGCATCTAATTCCAGTGCCTGGAATATAAAAGACTTGAATCTTGAAGCCAAAACAATACACTTTTATCTATTTAATTTATTTTTTCTTTTTAACAAGCGAGATCCCTTCTTTCCGTATTCTTTGGGAGCTTGAGTTTCAAGTCAGTGGCCCCTCTGGTGGGCTTCTTCCACATGAATAGGGTTCTTCGTCTTCTGAATAATAATAATAATAATAATGAATACGCTCCCTTGATGCAATCAGTCTTCCTGTAACCAATAACATACACAGGACTCAAGACAATAAATTCCTGATGGAGAGAAGAATGCGGATAATCCTGCCTTCAAAAATACCACTCCAAAGTCCTTCAGATAACAGAGCAACGACCCTAACGAGAGAAAAGAACATTCGTTTGTGGCCGCAGTCGTACGTGCTCTTGTCAGGGGTCCTTCATTCCTCACACCGTCAGACTGTGGAACAGTCTCCCTCAGGACGTCGTGCAATTTGAACTTCTTCCGAAGTTCAAGCGACGAGGCAGTACATATCTGCCCTAATACTATTCAACTTGAAATGTTAATATTTTACTTGCATTCTTATTTATTTATTAACTTAATTTATTTTTTTCTCTATTTCCTATTACCTTCTGTTACTGGTTTCAAATCAACACCATAATACTCTTTGGAAGCTTTTGAATTGCACCATAATATTCTTTGGAAGCTTTTGAATTGCACCATAATATTCTTTGGAAGCTTTTGAATTGCAAGTCAATGGCCCCTTTGGTGGGCTTGTTCTCTGAATAATAATAATAATCTAATTTCCAACATTTATCAACACTCGAGCCCTCTTGAAGTTCGTGGGGACGTAATTACTACTCTAAATACCATAAATGCCCAACAAGAGGTTCAATCTGAGGCTTTGTCAGCTCTTGAACAACAACGATTAATAAGGGAATGGATGGAGGCCCCCAAAAGAAGGGGGGCTTTTGAGAGCGACAAGTCGAACGACATAAAAAATGAATGTATCAAGATATAAAGAATTTAAGTTAATACACGCCAATATATCACCCACGAACGTTCAACGTGTACCTCGTGCAAGAAAAATCAAGGAGTGCAATATTAAGGACTACTGCTAAGAGACTCAAAGTACAGTAATGAATCTGTACATATCTGCCCACCTTGAAAAAAATATAATCATGAATAAAGTCACTTTTTGATGTTGAAGAGAGTTACCACCGACAACACCATCTGGAAAATGTGAAAGGCAAGGAGTGGAAATAACCAACTAGAAAATATAATAAAAAACTGTAATTATAATTGCTGTACCCTGTAAATATCAGGTAAAACTTACATGATACCAATAACAGCTAATACAGGGTACTTTATAGGGCACTAGGCCTAAAGACAATCTCTTTTGACAACAGCCAGTCTCCCCTTCAGGGGAAGCTAAAGGCGGTATAAAAGAAAACCTTGAAAAAGCAACTGATTTTTTCCATTCACACAACCTAGTTGACGGTATACTTCAGAAAATAAAATGGACAGACTGATACATAAACAATTACTCTAGCATTCGCCAGCAATAATGAACATGGAACGCAAATTAAATACTCAGCAACACATCTTCAATGAAGGGATCGCCAGATTCCAACTCAGTTTCAGCACACGGCCATGACAAATCGCAACTCCAATACAGCTAATGATATGAATTTTGTAATCTAAATGCTGTTTACATAATAAACACCTTGAATGAAAGATAGAATAGCTGTCGAAAATCCATCAAAAACATTATAACCACCACAAGAACCCTTCCCAAACTTATTATCAACATTCAAACATTTCTTGGGGGACCATACATGAATGTCTATTTATAGAAGACGATGACAAACAGTAAAACGATAATGACAAAATAATGAGGCCACAGCATTTGACCTACTTCCAGGAGGAGCCAAAGGTGATATGAAATTTAACAAATGTTTAACAAATTTAACCAAAGGAACTAACTGACAATTTATGCAAACTAAATATAGGCATATGAGAAAACAAATACAAAATAAGATACGTTTAAGCAACAACACCGATATACGCAGACATTCTAACTTTCCCTTCCACTTAAGACCATTTCTAACATACCGTATCTCAATAGGAAATGATAATGAAAGAGTACCATATAAGGTGCATGGTATGTCAATGTAAAATTGCAGTTTTCGCTTACTTCAAACCAAAATTTGCAGCAAATATATGACTGGAAAACATATGCCACCTTGGAAATCTGTTTTTTAAACAATGATTACCATTATCATCATTCAAAATATGTGAAAAATCATATGGAACATGCCTGATAGATCAGTGACTTGGAAACACAGAAAAGTATATCTCAATAATAATAATAATAATAATAATAATAATAATAATTACAAAGAAATAATGTAATGAATACAGTACATACAGAAACAATCTTGAAAATACAAGGGCAATGGTTCGTGATGCTTTTCAGTAATATCAAAGACTTTGAAACTTAAAAAGCACTTTACTGGAACAATGGCATCGAAGTCAAGACTTTCCAGAATTCACTACACTGTAGGCCTCATATCTACGAGACCTGATGGGTTCCAGTTTATGACATTACAGCTTCATTTGAAGCCTTTGTTTTTTGGGAATAGGTCCACCACCTATCTAACAATGACGTCAGAATTAGGAATAATGGCGGCACTCACACAAAATGAATTCACGTCCGCTGGGGGTCCATAAGGTGATCGTTGACTGCATCTTCAATTCCTACTTGAACATTTTCTTATTGTAAAGGACCTGAAAAAATGAAATATATCAAATCAGCTGAACGAGAATGCCTCTACTAACTAACCATCTTTGAACTGAAAAAACATTTCTCCCTGACTTCTGACTAACCTTCAAGGCCATACTAAAAAAAAGACACACTCCATCATCAATAAGAAATATGGATATTATATAAAACTGTTAACAAATTCTACAGGAAAAATTAATATTCAATACACTGAATGTATTTCACCAACTATGAAGGCCAACTGTCTACGTAACATCGTTTATGTCCACCTCGCAAGGACTGAGATTTCATGCCATGTGGACCACATGTTAGATAATTATTATTATTATTATTATTATTATTATTATTCAGAAGTTGAAAACCCCTATTCATATGGAACAAGCCCACCAAAGGGTCCACTGACTTGAAATTCAAGCTTCCAAAGAATATTAAGGTGCTCATTAGGAAGAAGTAAGAGGAAGTAAAGGGAAATAGAGAGAGAAGACATCTCACTTATTAAAAGGAGAAAATAAATTAATTGATAAAAATGTTTTAAATACCAGGAGAAGAGCATTTGGGTAGCAATGCATTGCATCTTCGCTTGAACTTTTGAAGTTCTAATTGCAGGACGTCCTCAGGGAGACTGTTCCACAGTCCAACAGTGCGAGGAATAAAGGACCTCAGGAACTTTGGAGAAGTTCTACAGCAAGGTACACTTACTGCATATTGGTGTTTCTGCTGTCCTGAACAGAAAATGTACCTTGTGCAAATGGCATGGGCCTTCAGAACAGAAAAAGTCAGGCTTACCACAGTGCCTTCATAAAAGTTATGGCTTTAGAGGTCATGATAAACTGGGGATGCATCTGAAATAAAAGTGGCAAAGATGAGAGAATGAATAGAGGTGTTGAGGACTGGTTATAATTATGTGGAGATTGAAAGGAAACGGAGCTTCGACAGCCTTGAGGGTAACGGCTGATAACGTTGACGAATGGCCTCCCTTGATGCAACGAGTCTTTCTATGAGTAATAAATATGCGTGACTGAAGACAAGAATATATTGGCGATAGAAAGACGACAGGAGATAATTCTGGGTGTCAAAAAAATAGGACCAGGCTATTTAAAAGGGCAAGGATGCCACACGACCCTGGGAGCAGCCATCCGCTCTGTCTAATGACAAAAGAAGTGGATGCGATAAGAGAGGAAAGGAAGTAAACAGGAAAAGAAATGGAGGAAAGAGGGAGAATGGAAAGGTACGAAAATAAAGGGAGAAGGGTGAGAGAAGAGGTTTGGTTTTTGGGTAGAGGTCCCAACAGGAAAAGAAGAAGGAAGATGGACTTTTAATAACGAACATATCAAGATACGAACAGGCAACTACTGTACCCTGCACATTTCAGATTGCTCACCAAAGGGGCTGAGGACAGGAGTCCAGTCGACAGGAACCAGGACGTAGGAAGCTGATCCTGAAGAGGATGTCTGGCTTTTAAGAACAGGGTCATGATGGGGTGGGTCGTCGGGTGCGGAAGCGAGAGGGCCATTTAATTGTGAATTTGGGGGACTGGTGGGTTCCTCGTGCTTTGAAACCTGCCGAATCTGGGGTCGTGTTCAGCCTCCATTATGGTGCTTGTGGTCGAAGTAGGGTGTGGGCATGGGAGGAGACCTGAAAAATAATATAAAAATCAATAGAGGAATAACAACAATAATAATAATAATAATAATAACTGAACATATTCACAAGACATGAACACATGCTAACCTAACTTGCTTTGTGAACAAAGAAAATAATAAAATAATTAGATAAATATTTAATGAAATAATTAAATAACTAATTAATTAAAGACTGGTAACAATTAAATAACTAATTAATTATATAACAGTTAATAACTAATAACAATTAAATAACTAATTAAATCATTAAATAACACCTTAAAAATGGCTGCCAGTTCCTCGTTAAAGGTATAATTGACAGATTTGTAAACCTTTGTGATTAATTATTATTAATTATTTATTTAATTAATAATTATTAAATTATTTAAATTAAATAATTATATAATTAATCGACTAAATCACGTTTAATAACAAAGTTTTTCATTACATAACAATCAATCACATTATTATTATTATTACTATTATTATTCCTCTGTTCATTTTTATATTATTTTTCAGATCTCCTGTTTAGTAAATGTTTAGTTTAGGGTTTAGTGAATGTTAGTGCAGTGAATGTTTAGTGAGTATTTAGGGTTTAGTGAATGTTAGTGTATAGTGAATGTATAGTAAGTATTCAGTGAATGTTTAGTGTGTTTAGGGTTTAGTGAATATTAATGTATAGTGAATGTTTTGTGGTTGTTTAGAGTTTAGTGAATGTTAGTGTATAGTGAATGTTTAGTTAGTATTCAGTGACTGTTTGGTGAGTGTTTAGGGTTTGCTGAATGCTAGTGTTTAGTGAATGTTTAGTAAGTATTCAGTGAATGTTTAGTGAGTGTTTAGTGTTTATTGAATGTTAGTGTTTAGTGAATGTTTAGTAAGCATTCAGTGAATGTTTAGTGAGTGTTTAGGGTTTACTGAATGTTAGTGTTTAGTGAATGTTTAGTAAGTATTCAGTGAATGTTTAATGAGTGTTTAGGGTTTAGTGAATGTTAGTGTGTAGTGAATGTTCAGTAAGTATTCAGTGAATGTTTAGTGAATGTCTTGAGAACGTTAGTGTTTAGTGAATGTTTAGTGTGTGAGTGTTTAGTAAATGTTTAATGAGTGGTTAGTGAATGTTCATTGACCGTTTAGTGTTTAATGAGTGTTTAGGGGTTTAATGAGCATTTAGGGCTTAGTGAGTGTTTAGTGTATAGTGAGTGCTTCTTAGTGAATGTTTAGTGAGTGTTTAGTGTATATTGAGTACATAGTGAGTGTTTAGTGCTTAGTGAATGTTTAGTGAGTGTTAAGTGTTTAAAGAGTGTTTAGGATTAAGTGGGTGTTTGGGGGTACAGTGAGTATTTACGGAGTGTTTTGTGAGTGTTTAGTGTATAGTGAGTGCCTAGTGAGTGTTGAGTATTCAGTGAGTGTTTAGTGTTATTGAGTGTCAGTGTATAGTAATTGTGAGTGTTTAGTGAGTGTGAGTGTACAGTAAGGGTGTGTGTTTAGTGAGAGTGTATAGTAAGGGTGTGTGTTTAGTATGGGTGTATAGTAAGGATGTGTTTAGTATGGGTGTATAGTAAGGGTGTGTGCTTAGTATGGGTGTATAGTAAGGGTAGGTGTTTAGTATGAGTGTATAGTAAGGTGTGTGTTTAGTATGGGTGTATAGTAAGGGTATGTGTTTGATATGGGTGTATAGTAAGGGTGTGTGTTTAGTATGGGTGTATTAGTAAGGGTATGTGTTTAGTATGGGTGTATTAGTAAGGGTGTGTGTTTAGTGAGTGTGAGTATATACTGTAGTAAGGGTGTGTGTTTAGTATGAGTGTATAGTAAGGGTGTGTGTTTAGTATGTGTATAGAAAAGGTGTGTGTTTAGTATGAGTGTATAGAAAGGGTGTGTGTTTAGTACGAGTGTATAGTAAGGATGTGTGTTTGGGGAGTGTGAGTATATACTGTAGTAAGGGTGTGTGTTTAGTATGAGTGTATAGTAAGAGTGTGTTTAGTATTCAGTGAGTGTTTAGTGTTTAGTGAGTGTCAGTGTATAGTAAGTGTGAGTGTATACAGCGTATGAGTGTTTAGTGAGTGTGAGTGTACTGTAAGTGTGAGTGCTTAGTGAGTGTAAGAGCATTGTGAATGTAAGTGTTTAGTGATTGTACATCACTGTTTAGTTAACATTTAGCAACTGTATGCAGAGTCCCGTATTTGACAGGAACCATTTAGTATGACAGACGCTGCTTAGATCCAAGAGCATCTGATGCTTAGGAGGCCTTGACCACAATGGTTGGAATGCTTAGGTCAACCTATTGCTTTTGCAAGGTCACTTTTCTGTGAAACTGGGACAGGGAATAATAATAATAACAACAACAATAACAACAACAACAATAATAATAATAATAATCATAATAACAATAATAATAATAATAATAATAATAATAATAATAATAATAATAATAATAATAATAATAATACGACAGACAGTCTCCAATCAACTTCGGAAATGCACAGTTTAATCACATGGTCTCAATGCTACAGCAGAGATACGAGCTTATTATTATTATTATTATTTAATTCAGTAGATGAATGCTGGTCAAAGTAGAGGGAAATACAGAGAGGAGAGATCCCACTTATTAGAAAAGAAAAAATAAATCAATAAATTAAAAAAAATAGATAAAAATGTATTAAAATACAAGAACACCACTAGGATAGTAATGCACTGCATCTTCGCTCGAACTTCCAAAGTTCCAATTGCACGACACCCCCAGGGAGATGGCGTGGGGAATGCAGGACCTCTGGAACTGAGAAGTTCAACAGCGAGACATTTACTGCATATTGGTGCTTCTGCTGTTCAGCGAATCTTGCTCTCGGCAGGAAAAGGGGATCAGAGGTGTTGTTAGGTTCCTGCAGGCAGCACTTACACAATTCTGAATCTCGAACTATACTGATTTAGACTCCAAATCTAGAAGACATATCATGACATCATAAACACAATGCATTTGCAAGCAGATACTTTCAGCCCAATGGTTCAAGTGATTTCAATTATTCTCGGAAAGCAAATCATGTAATTATCAAATGATTCCGTCCTTAAAACACACACTGGTGGTGAGAGAGCAACAAGTGGAATGCAGGCAGTCCCCAGGTTACATTGTTCTGGGTTTATGTCGCTGTCTTACGTTGTTCCAAGCTTACGTCGCTTTTCAAATATATTAATGAAAAAATCAGTTCTGGGTTACAGCGGATGTTCCGAGGTTACGTCGCGATCTTACACTGCTCCGAGTTTCTGATGCTTTTCAAATATATTAATAGAAAAGCCAGTTCCAGGTTACGGCGGATGTTCTGAGGTTACGTCGCTGTCCTATGCTGCGACAGAACGGTAAAAGTACATAAATACAGCTACAATATAAAAGTCAAACTTTGGAGGTTTTTGGTTGCATACCACATCAGATTGCAAGTAAATTACTGTACAGTAAACCCAGAGGATTAAAGGTAAAGCTTTCATTACTTTATTTCTCATTTTTATACATTTTTCTTGCGACATTCTGGGTTACGTCTTTTTCCGGGTTACAGCGCAGCATCGGAACGGAACCTCCAACATAACCCGGGGACTGCCTGTACTTAGTTCTCCTCACTGCCTAGAAATGATGGTGACGTTACGAGGTTCCGGAGAACCTACGACTTCTCTCATAAAAAGAGGAACCTGGAGAATTTGCTAGTTGCTGACCCCATTCAGGAACTGATATCATTTGAGCAAGGTTTTCAGTCAACTGTCCTAAACCTTCAGTGAATATCTTTTAGCAGAATAAGAAAAGACGAGAGAAAAGAGCAGAAAACTGGTCTCTTGTTTGTCCATTTTTCAAAAGCTGTATTGCAACAGAGACCTTTCACACTCACAACTGATCGCTCAGCTCCTTTTCCTGCCAAGAGAAAGAAACCAGATTTGCAGCAATATGCAGTAAATGTACCTCGCTGTTGAACTTCTCCAAAGTTCCAGAGATCCTTTATTCCTCACACCATTGGACTGTGGAACAGTCTCCCTGAGGATGTTATGCAATTGGAACTTTAGAAGTTCAAGCAAAGATGCAATACATAACTTCCCTAACACAGTTCTCCTCGTATTTTAATTACTTGGTTTTGTTTATTTATTTTTGAATTTGTTAATTCATCTGTTTTTCTAATAACTGATCTCTACTTTCCATATTTCCCATTGCCTTCTGTTACTGCAGACCCAAGACTTGAAAAGATCATTATGCATAGACTATGACACAGTCCAAGGTTTAAGAGCAATGGTAATATGGGCACCAAACAGCCTGAAGCAATTAAATATGACTCCCGAGATAAGTAAGAAGTTATTTTTGGCGACAGATGTTCCCATCAATTTGTCAAAACACAACAAAAGGAACGAAAAATTAATTACAAATCAATTTTGTCACTTTGATATTCACCGACAGTGTAAATGTGTCTTGGTGCCTACAGTGCACCGTGTGAAGTGCACTGATGGCACTTCCCTACATAGGGGGATAATTCGAATGAGTTTCTCAGTGACGTAAAATGCGAAACTATCTTTTGGAGACGGGCGAGATGGTTTAAAATAGCTTCCCTATATTCTGCTAAAGCTCACCCACATTCAACTTTGGTAGGAGACAGAACCGGCCCTGGACCTGCCACTAAAATACAGAGGCCACCCTACTTACCAACATTCAACTTACAAACACTTAAGAGATACACACAGGATCGAAATTTAAAACTGTGTTCAGAGCGCTCCCCTTTGCCACCTGTGATCTAAAATTCTGTATTTTGCGCCCTTCTGTACGTACAGTACGGTCTATGTACAGTGTACATGTTTTAGGATGAAAAAACCTACAGTAATGTATTGATTTTATAACATACCGCACTTAAATAGGCATGAAGTGCACAGCAACCAACTTACAAACAATTCAACATACAAATGGCTGTTTTGAACATAAACCATTTTCAAGTAGGGTGGTGTCTGTACCATGCTTAATGTGCAAATCTCAATTCCATTGGGAACGTGAATGTCCAAATGCATGTAAAAGTGACTCGTAAACAGTGTTTCTGTCAGTATTTATGGATTATGCAGATGATGCAAGCAGTAGCCAATTACAGACACTAAGAGAGCAATCAAGAACAGAATGTGCTGTTATGGACTTTGGGCATTCTAAAACCGTATTTGGAAAGGATAGTTCAGTAATTACAAGTACGAGGCTATTTCTCAAGAGCTGGCCTTGACGTACGCTTTCACCGACAGTGTCGTGGCTCCTTCGATCAAAATTATTAACCTGCTCAGCTAAATTAGAAATATGCATGCTACCACAGAAATGAATGTTGTTAACGACAGGATTCCCCTGCTGTTGAGTAAACATTCCATGGAGAAAGCAAAAATGCTGTTTAATCTTGGAGGTGACAAGGTTAACATTTCTGGAGCTATAATTGATTTGAAGTCTCCATCTTCAGGACGTTCCTTGCTTCAGATTCCTATGTGACCAGGCCAAGAGAGTCAAGTACAGCTAATGTACTATCAATTCACTGTAACAATTGCAAAGAAAACAGCGTTAAAAGCCCACACACAATTTGGACACCCAAAACTAAGCTAATAAAACCATTTACAGACGCTGCAATTGAAAACTCGGAACTGGAGAGGGACTTCAAACATGTACATGATCTACGTCCAGTCTGCAACAAGTCTGCGTAAGCCGAACACTGACCTGTTGTCAGTAAATGCAATGGAATGTTATACATAATTCAGGCCAGAGGTTAAGCGCTGGGTCCTACGACGAGGACATTCGGCGCTGAAAGGGGAATTGAGAGTAGGGAGGTCTGACAGGCGTAACAGGAATAGGATAACCTTCTGCAGTTGCTCTATGAAGCAATTTTTAGGAGAGGGTGGATAGCAAGCAACTCTACCCAACAAAGAACCTTATTAAGTAATGCCTACAGTGCACACTGTGAGGTGCACTGACGACACAACCCCCTACCACAGGGGTTGTTGTCAGAGGGCTTTCAATCCTCAATTGGTGCTTTTAGTGTGCCCACAACAATTGTATGGGGGTCTGGTCTTTCTGCTAAGTATCAAGACCCCATCTTGCACTCTGCACTTGAATGATTTCAAGATTTCTCATAGTAACAACTTCTGTTAAACTGTGGTTAAATGAAATTATCTGCTTTCATAATAACGAACTACTAAGCATTTACTATGACCAAATATAAGTGTGTTTCAAAACTATCTGATCCCACCGTCCAATTTTAAGGAGCTTGTAAAAAAAAATCAAAAGAAAAAAGTCCACACAACTGTCAACACTGTGCTGTTACATCCAATTGAAGAAAATATTCTTCCAAACAATTTTTACGTTTCACAGACACACTCATTTTTACCTTTAGACATAAATTCTGACTGCACACTGAACATGCAAAGGTGTAATTCAGTCAAGCAACGAAAACTGCAGAGGATGTTTGTCGCCGTAGAACTTTTATGCAAGAAATCTCTAAAATTACTTGAATCTGACCCTTATTTTTTTTTTTTAATGAATGACACAATCCAACACAGGTTCAAAACTCCCTCAGAATGGGATAATGAGATTTAGCATTCCATAAAGCCTGCCACTTATCAAAGACGACAGGTTCTACAGACGCTACAAAATAATAACTGACAAGAACAGCTACATTCAACATCAACGACCCCTAATGCCTCTGTGAACAGGGATGGTCCAGCACTTGAAACACTTACCAAATACTGACAAACATGGCTGGAGTACCTTGAACCAGGGGCACCCAATAGGGAACCGCAGTAGGGTGACTTGCCTCCTCCAGGGGAAACGAAATGGGCTGAGCCACCTGTCCCGCTGCCCCCTCGGCCATTCCGTTCGCTTCACCTGAAAGCAATGGATAAAGCATCAGCATATCACACATGAAAAAACTTCAGAAGCATTTCGAAGCATGCTATTCAAACACCTCATTCAGTGCTGAAAGGAAAACTCAGAGGAATAAAAAAGGTATGAGAGGTGTAACAGGAGGTAAATCTTTTGCAGGAAATAGTTGACGTGCTTATGGCAATACTGACGGCACTGTATTCAGTTTTCAAACTGCTAATCATACAGCCAGGGGTGCAGTTAGGACACAGCTGTTGCCATACACACATCAAAGCAGCTGTACGTTTCGTATATTGCCCTGCCGTAACATTAAAGTCGAGGGTATGACCTCGCAGCCGAGATCTGTGTCTTAATACGCCTGCCGAGCGTATATTAAATATACAGCTCTAAGGTGTATATGACTCTTAAGAGGTGTGTGTTCAATATATGCTTGAGAGTAGTGTTATGAGACAGATCTAGGCTGTGAGGCTACACCCTCGGATTTAATGTTACAGCAAATGCGCAAAACGTACATCTACTTTGAGGTGCGTATTGCAACTGCCGTAAGTATGATGAGCAGCCTTGAAACCGTGTATTCACCTAAACTAACCTATGGCACCGGGCCATGAATCAGGCAGGGTGGGGCTCTGGCCCCTCCCCCTCAACCAGTCTATAAAGAATTTAGATATTGTCACCCTTTTTTTACGTACAGGCAGTCCCCCATTTACAAAGGGGGTTCCATTCCTACGCCGCGTCGTAAGCCAAAACTCATCGTAAGCCAAAAAATCATCGAGAATCCTGAGAAAACCTTACTTTTAATGCTTTGGGTGCATTGAAAATGATGTAAACTGCATTTTTCTTGTTTTTCATCAAGAACCCTCAAGATTGTGGTTATTCTGCCATTTTGTAGCCAAATTTCTTCCTTCGGTTCGGCGTCGTAACCCCGGAACATGTGTCATAAGCCAGGAAATAACTTCTGGTGAATATATTTGAAAAGCGTCATAACCTCGGAACATGGTAACCTCGGAACGTCGAAACCTCGGAACACCGGAACGCCGAAACCTCGGAACGTCAAAACCTCAGAACGTCGAAACCTCGGAACGCCGAAACCTCGGAACATCGAAACCTCAGAACGTCGAAACCTCGGAACGCCGAAACCTCGGAACGTCGAAACCTCAGAACGTCGAAACCTCGGAACACCGAAACCTCGGAACGCCGCAACCTCGGAACGCCGCAACCTCGGAACACCGAAACCTCGGAACGCCGCAACCTCGGAATGTCGCAACCGGACCCGTCATAACCCTGAGACTGCCTGTACTCTGGGTGAGGCTACAAAGCCCCTGGTCAGCAGTCAACATTTTCAATGGCCTTCATGTCGATCCTATGCCTGCGGCTAAAATGGGCTATTATGCAGCCGAGAGGTTACGACCGAGTAATGGCACAGCGTCCAAGGTCAGGTCAAGGTCAAGGTCAGGTCAGGTCGTAAAAATTCTGAAACGCCTTCTACAGTAATTTAACAGCCAAGCTCCTCTCAGTCAGGTCAGGGCACAGCCACAGCGTCCCAGGTCGGGTCATCTCGGAGTAGGTCGGGCGTACCCCCCAAATAGCCATTAAACAAATAGCCGTTAATTAATGTCTAATTAAGGCTCAAATCACTACACAAACATAACTTTAAATGTTAATTAGCATGTAGCCTAGCCTAATTAAGCCATCCTACATTAAAAAGACCATCCCAGGATGACGATAATGACTAAATTAGGATTAAATCATTAAATAAACGACCGGCCTCGAGTCATGGGATATGCCAAATGGCACAGGCCAGGCCACTCCCATTGACCCAAATCTCGCCGATTTAAGCTCAATTCAACACATAATTCAAAAGATTCCTATGCAAAACTGTCCCTAATGACTAAAATAAAGTCTGGATGTTGAGTTATGGGATAGTTTTGCTTAATTAGGGTAAATTAACCCGTTTTAAGACGTGAAAAGGCTTTTGTTTACCTTCTTCCATCCAAGGCCTCTTGATGACGTCACGACCCCTGTTTAATTATCGTTATTTTTTGCTTTTTTTTGGCGCTTAATTGGGATATTTCCCCCCATAACGATGAAATACACATTAAAGTTGTTATATAATGTGATTTCGTGGATTTTAACATGATAATATTGGTTAAATTACCTATTTTCCAACTTGATTTTCAGTACAGCCCTCTCAAATGCGTTTTCGTAATGTTTTGGTAATGCTTCTTAAGTATCGGACATTTTTAATAGTTATAATGATAATATAATTAGTCTTTAAAAGATAAAATGTCATATCAATAGTGTTATATTTTATTTTATCAGTAAAAATTACACTTTTATTGACAAAGTATAAATATTATTTCGATTATTCTTTGAGTCACTACGGTTTTGTAGACGACATGTTCAACCTATTATATGGAGGCTTTAAGCAGCTGTAATTATACAACCAAAAGAATTTGCACTTTTCGTAATATTTCGGTAATGTTTCATATACAGCAAACCACCTATGATAATTATAATGGCAATATAACCAAATTTTAAAGCTTAAATTCAATCATTATAAATATATTATCTTATTTTATGAAAAAAATACGTATTTATTGACAAATTATAAATATAAATTTGATCAGTCTTGGAATCACTACAGCCTTAAAGTTTCAAGGTCAACTACATTTTCAAGGTCAACTTTGACAGCTAGGGAGAAAAACCGGTTCTCGGCTTTTAAATTGGTATATTTTGTAGGTTCATGTTAATGAATTAAAAGGCATATTTGTATTTATGTGAATATCCTCTAGGGGTCATTTAGCATAAAACACATATTCTAAATGGCTTCTTAAGAGTAAATTAATGCAAAGGGATATTAGGCAGCAAATAAATGATAATTTTTTTTTATAGGAAAATTTAAAGTATATCTATTCCATGACTGACCCATGGTTGGAATGTAACCCACTGAATTAGCTTTAACTTTAACTTTAGCAATAATTAACATCAAGACTTTTTTTTTCAAATTCAGGGTAAGAGGGGCCTTTGTGACCAGCCCGCCACCTATTGGTGTGATATGTAACTAAGCTTTATAAAGCTTCCTCCATTCTTTTTCACAGCCCTTGGGACCATTATTCAGAGGTGAAGAGAAGGACCCAGAAATTTAAGGGAATCAGTTCTCCTGTGATTGCTGCCTACGTCCTCTGGTGGAAGCCATCTTACCCTCTGGAAGTTAAATCTCTGGAAGTTCAATTTCTGCTGTTTCATGGAAGCTTTGTGACAAGACTGATTTCTGCTGTGCTTTCAAGTGTTGCTGTACTGATGTCTGCTGTTTCAAGTGCTGGTTTCTGCTGCTTTCAAGTGTTGCTGTACTGATATCTGCTGTTTCAAGTGGTGTTCATAGCTGACTTCTCTCTTGGCTGCTCTGTGTGTAGAATTTAAGCTTGGCTGTGCTGGTGGAATATGGCCAATGTCTGCTTGATAATGACATTTCACAAGTACAGCTGGATTGAATGAACTAATAATGATTTCTTTATCTAAGGCATTTAGTGTTATTGTCTTAGGGCTGCCACACTAGGAACTGCAAGGGTTTGTGGAACTCCATTGTATAAAGTATACATTGTGATATTGTACACCTCTCCTTGAGGTAATTGACTGGGTTTAGTTTAATTTCATATTTTCTTCTTGTCTTCAGTTGCAGTGTAGCCATTCAGTTTGAATTCTAAGAATTCTTTTATTGTTTTCTAGTAATGAGTTGCTGGTTCTTAAGTGTGCTCCCAAATTGGATTTTTGAAATGTTTTCTGTGATTTCTGTAGTGTTCATTTTTGTTGCTGCTAAACTTTAGTTTAAAGATAACTATATTTATGGACTTTATATTTTCAACCACTGATTTTCTTTGAGTTCATTTTATGCCTTGACTCAAGTATTGGGCTATCTACAACTGTATTACATTACATGTATTATATTTGTAACAACTTTTGTAACAATTTTATTGCAATAAATTATTAAAAATTACTACTTCTATTTTTAAGCCTTTGTTTTTACCCTTTTTGTCTCATCCAATGAGTAAACAAACTGTTAAACTGAAAACATCTCTACCAGAGGATTAAAGGGTTATTGATGAGATCCTGGAGTGATTACAGATTGTGTATGGCCTAAGTGGTTAGTTTACTTGTGAACCTTTTCACTAAGGTGTAATAGAAAGGTGATAGGTTGATGGAAAAAATACTTATATTTGCTGCAAGTGAACTTGACACAAAGGTGTAATAAAAAGGTGATAGGTTGATGGAAAAATACCTCTTTGCTGCAAGTAAATGTTACACACAAAGGTGTAATGGAAAGGTGATAGGTTGATGGAAATCTACTTTGCTGAAGTTTAAACAGAAGTCTGAATCACCTTACTCATTGGCCCATGTATTACAGAAAGTAAAATATTAGTTTTTCAAAACTTAAGTTTTCACGTTCATAGCTCAACCTGTTGAGTGAACCTACAATTTTAGTTGTGTAAAACAAAGTCAAATATAAGCAGTTTTTCAAAACTAAGTTTTCACATGCATAGCTCAACCTGTTGAGTGAACCTTCAATTTTAGTTGAGTGTATAGAGCTATTCTTGAAATTTGACATTTTAGCTCTGAACACACTATACAGCTATCCCCTATAGCTGTAGTATGCATGAAGACAGGGTTTCTTTTCAAAGCTGACAAACTTACTATGTTAAGTTTATTTGTGGTGAAGGTTTGTAAGTGTAAGGTGTAGATACACTTACACCCCTGGTAAATCAACACCCCTTGAGCTTGTACGTTCAACTGATAATGAATACAGATGAGTCTACACAAAACATGTACCAAGCCCTCAATGAATTTTCAAGGTAAAATGGTATATATACTTGATAGTTTGCTGACAAGTCATGAAACCACACAGTTACACTTTAAAAGAACAAGTGGCCTCAGTTGTATTCGTCACACTTAAGTGACACACAGACATAACTTACAATGAAATTTGTCGTTATCCTGGACTTAAAATGTGTCCAAGTGCTAATTGGAACTGCAGTATGTCATAACTCTTAATGAGACAATTGTCGTAATAAAATGCTAAATTGAATTTTCCTTTTATATTCTTTGATTTACACAATAATTATAGATGGAAACACTCATTATTACTAGACAAATAGCAAAGGTTTGACAAAATATATAAGAACCATTATAATTAACCTGAATATTAAGATTGAAACTGGTTTTTAAAAAAGGCTAAACTGAATATGAATCAATTTTTTAGCTTTACTTTCACACAATAATTATAGATGGAGACATTCATTATTAATACACAAATGGCAGAGGTTTGACAATATATATAAAGAACCATTATAATTAGCCTGAATATTAAGATCGAGCAACATTTGGAGACAAAGTCAAAGCTAAGTTTTCTGAACGAAGGCCAGAAACACATCCATTCACTCCAGAAGTCTTATTATAATAATAATAATAATAATAATAATAATAATAATAATAATAATGAGAGAGAGAGACTTAAACATGTTTCAAAACATCACAAACCTTTCAGCTTTACAAATGCCATTTTTGCCAGTCTTAGGCAGCCAAGCAAATCAGTTCCTGATTTCCAAATGACCTTGAAATTAGAAGCCCCAAATTCCTTATCAAAATGCCCCCCCCCCCCAACCCTTTTCTTGCTGCTAGCACCTACAGTATAAGGCTACTTCCTCTAAGCAAGGAGAAGGAATGTGGAAAAGTGTTGTTCAAATAGATACTAATTTAAGGGCCAATCTAGGACCACCAGAGGGTCATCTAGATTCTAGTGATCTGTTAAATTTAGGCCACAGGGCCACAAAGGGTCAAACTATGACCATCATATGGGCCTCCAGATCAGATAAATCTATCAAATTTAGGCCATAGGGCCACAAAGGGTCAAACTATGACCACCATAGAGGCCCTCTAGAACGAAGAAATTATTAAATTTAGGCCACAGGTCCCCAAAGGGTCAAACTAGGACCACCACATGGGTCTTTGGAATAGCCTAATCTATGAAATTTAGGCTACAGGGTCAAACTAGGACCAGCAAATGGCTACCAAGGAGTGTGAAGAGATTCTTAACAAGACAAAGTATCTGCTTGGAGTCAATATATTTGGCCTTAAACCCTCTGGTATATTACAAAAACTAGAACTGTTCTAGATAGCAACAGAGTACTATGCCATTTCCTTCTAGAGGATCTAGAAGAGAACTACTAAAAGATTCAAAGTTCTAGAAAAGTTATCTAGATCTATCATACAGCCCAAAATATCTAGTTTTATTACAGAGCTCCAATGTTTATAGAAATAGTACAAAGTCAGTTCCTTCTGGAGAAACTAGCAGGAAAAGTAAAGTTTTAGAAAAGTCATCTAGAACTTCTAGAAGTCTCCCATCTCTAGAAAAAGTCACGTACAACTTCTAAGTCTTGAAGTGTTAGAAAAGTTATCTAAACTTCTACAAGTGTCAAGCTCTAAAAAATTCACCTGGACCTTCTAGAAGTCTCGAAGTGTTAGAAAAGTTATCTAGAACTTCTAGAAGTGTCAAGCTCTAGATAAAATTCACCTGGAATTTCTAAAGTCTCGAAGTGTTAGAAGTTATCTAGAACTTCTAGAAGTGTCAAGCTCTAGAAAAAAATTCACCTGAAATCTCTAGAAGTCTCGAAGTTTTAGAAAAGCTATCTAGAACCTCTAGAAGTGTTAAGTTCTAGGAAAAAAATTCACCTGGAATTTCTACAAGTCTCGAAGTTTTAGAAAAGTTATCTAGAACTTCTAGAAGCGTAAAGCTCTAGAAAAAAATTTACCTGAAACTTCTAAGTCTCAAAGTTCTAGAAACGTTATCTAGAACTTCTAGAAGTGTCAAGCTCTAGAAGAAATTCACCTGGAACTTCTAGATGTCTCGAAGATTTAGAAACGTTATCAAGAACTTCTAGGAATGTCAAGCTCTAGAAAAAATTCACCTGGAACTTCTAGAAACCTCAAAGTTTTAGAAAAGTTATCAAGAACTTCTAGAAGTGTCAAGCTCTAGAAAAAATTCATCTGGAACTTCTAGAAGTTTTGGTTCTAGAAAAGTTTAGAACTTCTAGAAGTGGTTGCTCTAGAACTAATTCACCTGGAACTTCTAGAAGTCTTGAAGTTCTAAAAAAGCTATCCAGAACTTCTAGAAGTGTCAAGCTCTAAAAAAAATTCCCTTGAACTGATAGTCTGGAAGTTCTAGAAACATCATCTACAACTTCTAGAAGTGTCAAGCTCTATAAAAGTTATCTAGAATGTCTAGAAGTGTTAAGCGCTATAAAATATTCACCTGGAACTGATAGTCTGGAAGTTCTAGAAACATCATCTACAACTTCTAGAAGTGTCAAGCTCTAAAAAAAAATTCACCTGAAACTTCGTCTAAAAATTTTAGAAAAGTTATCTTGAACCTCTAAAAGCATCAAGCTCTAAAAAAAATTCACCTGGAACGTCTAGATGTGCCAAAGCTCTAGAAGAGTTTTCTACAACTTCTAGAAGTCTCAAAGTTCTAGAAAAGTAATCTAGTGTCACAGGGTTCAAATAACCCCAAAGAAGTCATAAATAACAAAAAGGTGGGGCTGAAACGTATCCATTGACCACAGGTACAACAGACTTCCAAAACTCAATCACGTGAGATAAACTATTGCTTGTTAATATAACCTCTATAAACTGACCAATCAGCAGAAGACAACACTAGATGCATCTTCAGAATCTGACAAACACATTTGCGTCTGTCATTACATTAGAGAAGTTTCTAAGAAATGACAAAAAGGGGAGAGGCTCCTTGTAGCCTCTGTATGCAGACCTGGTGTCCATGTTAGGTTCAAGGAAGGCCTTAGAAAAACATCTGAAAGATGGGAGACTGGAAGAGATCAGAGCTGGAAATCAAAGCAAGTAAAACTAAGAACACAATGACAGGTAGGAACCAAAGGAAAAGGTGTGGGCTGGAGACTGACCAGGTGGATGCTGTATGCATGGTCTTGTAAACTGTCATATTATATATCAAATGTAAGGGAATTTTAATGCCTACTATACACAAGAGCTAATATTTAAGACATGGGGGCGGAAGGATTATATTTAAAGTGTCAACATCTCAGCTGTTATAATTATGGGCTCAGAAAAACCTACTTAAGCAATGAAAGTTTCTCTAAAGCATAGCCATGAATTACCGACAATAAAAACACATTTGACTTTATATATTTTCACTGGAAACCCAAAATTTTAATTAAAAACAAAAATGTGGTGCAGTGTTTGACCTGCACTGGTCAGCATAGAGGATTTAGAATGTTCCGAGGTCACTTGACTGGCTTAATCCTAACGAACAGTTGCCCTCAAGCTGCCAATGTGATAGGACAGTATGGAAAGCCAAGATGGTAACTGCAGGACAAGGAAATATTTCATTTTGATAAGCAATAAGTCCTGTACCTGATGTTTTGAAGGCCATTGCTGGAACAGCTGAAGCAACAAAACTTTTGGAAGTGTCTACTGGTTGAATTTCAAATGTGAAGAAGGTGAAATCAGAAAATGCAATCCTGACAACAATTACTAAATGCTAGAAGGGAAAATATATAATGAAATTGGTTGAAAAATATTCCTGAAGACAGACCCATAAAAAACTTGACTGCTTTTGTGCATGTAAGCATTCAAACATTTCATTATTATTCTTTTTCTGAAACATCCTCAAAGCCATTTCTTAAACAGAAGAAATCCGGCAAATGACAGGTCTCTGGAAAATTCATACAAAAGAAAGGAAAGACTTAAATGACTTAATAGAGAGATATGTAGACAGGTTTTGGAGAGTAGATGATGATGATTGAAAATCTCCAAAATATTGTTTGGTCACGTGACAAAGAGGAATGTGGAGACATCAAGTGATTGACACAAAAACGAGTGAAGCCCACACATGGGAATTCCGGCTGATGAGAAAGAGAAACTTTTTGATATGTAGCAAAGTCCATTATGTAACAAAGACTATATTATATCTAGCACTTGATTATTTTCTAGATATCTTTCGACTATCAGATTGGAAAATGAATTGTTTCCTAAAAACCAAACCATTTACATCTAAGCCTTGTTTTGTTGCTCAACTAAAATTATGTGTTTTGCTAAGGGACTTTCCCTGCCATGTCTAACACTTCCTTCAAAGCTGTACCAGATTTCATTAAGCCAACATTCAACACATTTTCTCATTTACAATAAATACAAAAATAGTTTTACAGACTATCTTTAATTTATGTGAGATTTCATTACTTGGGAGCACTGGTAACCATGACAATGTAATCTAAATTACAATAAATAAATGTATTTTTGATATGTAATTTACAATTCAGTAAATACAGAACTGTATTTTTTAAATCTAATTTACAGTTGTACAAAAATGTATTTTTGAAATATAATTAAAATGCAGTAAATACAGAACTGTACTTTTTAAATCTAATTTACAGTAGTCTCAGTACAAAAATCTATTTTTGAAATATAATTAAAATGCAGTAAATACAGAACTACTTTTTAAATCTAATTTACAGTCAGTACAAAAATGGGTTTTTGTAATGTAAATAAATGCATTCAGAACTGTACTTTTTACATCTATTTTACAGCAAGTACAAAAATATATTTTTGAAATTTAATTAAAATGCAGTAAATACAGAACTGTACTTTTTAAATCTAATTCACAGCAAATACAAAAATATTTAAGTTATTTCTTCTAAATCCTCTCCAATCTACTGAAATTTCAAGACTGAAGAACCAGTAACCTTGAAAATAACCATTGTATTTTTGTAAAGTAAACTATCGAAATATACCTAAAACTTCTTTAGAATTTTTCACCTATTATTTTTAGCACTATACAGAAAATTTTTTTAGACTAACCATACAATGTTCAAATTCAGTAACTCAAGCACATAGTGATGGCTATGTGTACATTACTTCAGAAATCTAAAGAAATCATATACACCAATTTTACCACTACACATGACATTTACAAATTGCAACTTCACAAAACCTTTAAAATGGCATTTGTTCATGAGACTTACCTGCCAGATATATATATAGCTGTATTCTCCGAAGGTCCGACAGAATTTCAAATTTCGCGGCACACGCAGTGGCCGGTCAGGTGGTTAGTACCCATTCCCGCCGCTGGGAGGCGGGTATCAGGAACCATTCCCATTTTCTATTCAGATTTTCTCTGTCGCCGGACTGTCAACACCTGTTGTCAGTTCCTCCGCCTTTTGGATTTCGAAATTTGTTGTCACTTAAGTATTTTGGTTGTTTTTTGGTATTCGACTGGATCTGTGACTTGGCATACGCTCTTTGTGGACCGTTTTTGATTTTGCTTTTGACTTTTCTTATAATTAAGATGTCTTACCTCTAGCTATCGAGTCTGTAGCTTGGGTGAATGTAAGGTGAGGCTATCGAAGACTTTGATAGTTCCTCACTCTTTATGTATATATGTAAGGGTGTTCAATGCTCTATGATAATCGGTAATGAATGTGTGGGATTGTCTGAGGGTGAGTGGAAGTAATATGAAGCCTATATGCTTAAATTGGAGCGTGATAGGCTGAGGAAATCTTCCTCCTAGAGTGCATCCTTAGTTGGACAGTCAGGGTTTTCTCCTACTAGTAACCCTGTAATAAATTTATTACTAACCTGTAGTTTGTTGCTGCAGAAGGTAATTCCCTGGCTCTCGTGTGGAGTCAATGCGTGCTCTTGAAACTAAAGTGAATGCAATTCAAACGCATAGTGTTAGTGCTAGTGCCCCTAGTGTTGTGGAGGGGGCGTCAGATCGGCCCTATAATGCCTCTAGGCCTGGACCTCTGTCGAACTCCCAGGACCAGGGAGGGGGCATGTCGAAAGCCGCATGAGGGTTACGGGGGCTTCCCACCGATCTGGCGTCCCTTCGGCAGGTCCTGATGACGCTACCCAGGCTGCCAGGGATCGTGCTCAGGCACGCATCCTGAAGGATTGCTTCTCGTCCTCCGACACGTCCTCCCCGCCTCGGGGTTGGAGCTCTCGGTTGGACTCTCGCCCTCTTAAGAGAAGCTTAGAGGAGAGGACGCTTCACGTCCTCTTCCTCTAGACGTTTGTACTCTTCCCCGAAAGTTGCGTGGAACTTCCTCTGCAGAAGAGAATAAAGTGTTTTTCGATGATCACTCTACTTGACCCCCCTGTCGCGCTAAGGCAAGGGCTAGAGCTTCTTCCCCTGTGGAAGGAAGTATACGTCTCTCGCCCCTTTCCTTCTCTCAGGTTCAGCCCTTCTCCCGAGAGAGTGGCTTCTCCAACGCGTAAGTTTTTGTTGGGTTTGCAACAACAGCTGGATGCTCTCATGAACCTTTCAAGATTCGTATCTGCCTGTTAAGAGGTACAGACTTTCACCTTCGTCTCCCGCTTCGGGAACGATACAGAGCGTCTGTCGTCTAGAGAGAGTGTTTAGTGGCTTCCTATTCGTCTTCCCCGAGTTGAGGTGTTGGCCTTTTCTCTTGTCTCGCGCCAGGAGCGCGTCTTGCTCTTCGTGCGCTTCTCACGCGTCACGCGCTCCTCACCTTGACGCTCGGCGCGCGCCTAGCCATGACGCTTCGCGCGCGCCACGCTGTGACTCTCTTCTAGTACTTGCCACGGAGCCTCTCGCGCGTCACGCCATGACGCTCCGCGCTCGCTTCGCCGTATAGCTTCAAGTCTTGTGTTGACACCGCTCCAGTTGTTTATCATGTCGCACAACTACCCGCTTCAACATCTGATGTCCTTCTTAATTTAGCCAGTACTTGCTTCGGCAGTAGCCTACATATACTAATTGGAACGATACAGAGAAGATTAGCATGGCTCTTGCGCAAGGATGACACGCTAATCGTGAAGCGTTCCACATTTTTTATGTTTACTATACGTACTCTAGTTGACGACTTCTTCGTTCGCGGGAGTTCCCGCTTACGTATCGGCGAATCGGAACTACTTTCACCACTCACTCAAGACCCACCAGCTGCGGAAGAACATCCTCTTTCGTCACAGCCTTTGTATGAAGAGAAACTTCTTTCGTCTTCTTCTTCCTCTGATTATCAGACTCTGGTTTTTTTCTTAAGGATCTGTTTCCTGAGACTTTTCGACCGTCGGCTCCTCTCTCTCCACCTTCGCAGTTGTCTTTGTCTTAAGGGGAGCGTTTGACGAAAAAATCGGAAATAAAATTTTCTGGGATATTTTATATATGGCATCATACATATCCTGACTATCTTCTCAGAAAGTTTTATTTAAAAGTTCGCCACAGTTAGAAGTTATAAACAAAACAGTAACCTATCATAGTCAAATTACATTTTTCATATAATGTAATGATATTGTCAGTATATCGGTGGTAATTTCCTTTTAGCTATGAAATAATATCTAATGCGATCTATGGCAACCCTGTGGACATAGTACGCATCAGCGAAAGACAGGAATGCCGCAGGGCAGTCAGTGGCAGTCAGTCAGTAGCTGCTCAGAGCTTGACTAAGTAAAACGTCGCGCTGGCCAACCTCAGCCGTGTTTTGACACTCGCTTCATTTAGCTTCATTTAGCGAAGTTATATTACTTTGCAGGTCTATTTTTTGGCTTTTCATTATGTCATAAAAACATCAACTGTGTAACGGCAAGCAAATAAATACACAGAGAAGCAAAAAATATCGTTTTTCTCAAAACTAAAGTTATCGACATTCAAACTGCATCTCCTTCATAACGCTTGCACCGATCTCAGATACAAAAAGTAACGAAAGCTAAATGTTTGCATGACAAAGGGGCTTCCATGGGAAGCAACACGAGACCCGCACCACGAGAGAGAGTTTTTTTCCCGAAGGAATGTCACTTCCAAGAGAGGTAGCAAGTGACTCCCTTCATCTCCAGACTCCCTTTGCAACCAGGCTTCATTTTGCACAAGCCTGGAAAGAGTGAGGGGCAGACGTTTGGTCCCTCCTACTGTTAGAGAGAGGTTACTTGATTCCCTTCCTGTCTCCTCTTTTGTTTTTTGTTTCCCAACTGCCTTCCTGTCAAACAGAAAATTGTTTGACCTGCTCGAACAGATGTTCGAGCGGAGAGCAGTGGAACAGATCTTGGACTCGGTGTTCCCCGGGATTTTACTACAGATGGTTTCTAGTCCCGAAACTTTCAGTAGGCTGGAGACCCGTCTTGGACGTCAACAGGTCAAACAACTTGGTCCGGAAGGAAAAGTTCAAGATGGAGACCTCGTAGCCAATACTAGGAGCCCTTCATCCCGGGGATTGGATGGTATCTTTGGATCTCCAAGATACTTATCTTCACGCCCCAATTCATCCACGTTCGGTGAAGTTTCTCAGGTTGTCTTGGGGGACTAGACGTACCAGTTCAGGGCTCTCTGCTTTGGACTCTGCACAACGGCCATACCACGTTGACAACACCGCTTCTCGTCCGATCAGCGAAGTTAAGCAACGTTGGGTCTGGTCAGTACTTGGATGGTTGACCGCCTGGGAACACCAGATGCTGTTGGCGTCACATTTTGCTCCGAGGGTGTTTACACGTCTCATGGAAAACGTTGCGATGCAGTTGCATCTGTCGCACGTCAGGATCTCACTCTACTTGGACGACTGGTTGATTCGAGCGTCGTCGAAGCGAAGGTATCTGGAGGACCTTCAGTTGACTCTGCAACTCGTGAAGTCCCTGGGACTTCTGGTCTGTGGAGAAGTCGCAGCTGATCCCCTCACTGTCCATTGTGTCTGGGAATTCAGATCTATTCAGCGGCTTTTATAGCGTCTCCGTCGCAAGAACGGCAACTTCTATGTACGAAAAAGTTTCGGCCTTCTTGGAAAAGGAAACATGCTAGGTGAAGGAAGGAATGAGTCTGCTGGGGACCATTTCCTCGCTGGAGAAGTTTGCTTTCTGGGGAGTCTGCATCTCAGGCCTCTTCAGTTCTTTTTGTTGGAGAACTGACAAAGCAAGGAAGACTTGAAAGAGGAATTGAGAATTCTTCCTTATATAAAGAGGATCTGTGGTGGTGGCTCGATCCAACGGAATTGCAGAAAGGGATCTCCCTCAAGCTTCTGAACCCCAACCTAGTGTTGTTTTTCCGAAGGGTCGTCAACAGGTTGGGGGGCAACACTAGAGGGAGAGGAAGTGTTAGGAACCTGGAGAGAGGAACAGGTGTCCTGGCACATCGACTTCAAAGATTTGGCGGCCATCTTTTAGCTCGCCAATTCTTCGAGGTCCAAGTTTGCAATCGTGTAGTTCTAGCAAACTCGGACAATACTACTTGTTCCCTGTTCAGCCTTGCAAGAGAGATTATTCTTTGAGCCTATGCTCGCAACATTTCGATTCTCACAAGTTTTGTTGCAGGGGTCGAAAATGTTCGAGCAGACCTGCTCTGTTGGCGCCATCAACTCCTGCCGAAGGAATGGACCCTTCATCAGGAAGTTTGCCAAGATTTTTGGAAATTTTGGGGTCGCCATCTTGTGGATATTTTCACGACCTCAAGAACAGCGAGGCTCCCTCTATAAAGCTCATCTGTACTCGACCCTGGGGCAGTTGCGATAGTTGCTCTTCCCTGGGATTGGACGGGAATAGATGTTACGCCTTTTTTCCCCGTTCTAAATTCTGGGAGAAGTCATACGCAAGTTCGCGGCCTCACAAGGGACGAGTATGACTCTCATCCCCACGTTTTGGCCTTCGAACCACTGGTTCTCGGAGTTTCTCTTCTGGTTGGTAGACGTTCCGAGGACCCTTCCTATGAGAGCAGACCTGCTCATACAAACCCACTTCACGAGATATCTTTGAATCTCCCCGCTCTGAACCTGACTGCTTTCAGACTATCGAAACTTGGTCAGAGCGAAGGGGTTTTTCTGGCCAGGTGGCACGGGCCATCGCTAGAGCCAGAAGTTCTTCATCTAAAGGATATATCTAGCGAAGTGAGCAACCTTCAAAGGTTGGTGTAGAAAGAAGGGCTTTTCCTCTTCCTCTATCACTGTGAGCCAGGTTGCGGATTTTCTCCTTTACTTAAGAGAAAAACTCGATATAGCAGTTCCGACTATCAAGTGTTATCGGAGCATGCTTTCGATTGTATTCAGACACAGAGGATTAGCTTTGTCTGACAATAAGGACCTCCACGATCTTACGAGCTCTTTCAAGACGTCCAAGGTTCCTCAGCTGATTTCCCCTGCTTGGAACTTGGACGTAATGCTCAAGTTTTTGATGTTTAGTCCTTTTGAGCCTCTCCACTCTGCATCTCTTAAGGATGTTACTCGAAAATGGCATTCCTCGCGGCGAAGGGAGTGAGAGAAGTTCGAGGCCGTCATGTGGGCTTCAAGGAACACAATGCCGTCTATTCTTTAAGCCCAAAGTTCTTGGCTAAGAATGATAGGTCTTCTAACCCTTGGCCTAGACACTTTGTAATCAAAGGTTTAGCAGACCTTATTGGACAGGAACCTGAGGGAGTTCTATGTCCAGTTAGAGCTCTCAAGTACTACCTTAAAAGAACACAGGACACTCGTGGTCCATTGGATGTTTTATAGTGGTCTGTGAGACAACCAGTTAAACCTATGTCGAAGAATGCACTGGCATTCTTCATTAGGGACGTCATTAAGGACGCACACTCTAGTTGTGACGACTCCAACTTCAAGTTGTTGAGAGTTAACGCTCACGAGGTGAGGGCAGTTGCTACCTCCATGGCGTTCAAGAAAAATATGGTACTCAGTGACATTTTTAGTGCCACATTTTGGCGAAGTCAATTCGGTGTTTGCCTCACACTCTTGGCAAGATGTTTAGGTAGCATACGAAATTGCTTTTCGCTGGGACCTTACATTGCTGCTTCAGCAACCTTGGGGACAGGGGGTAACTCTGATCCTATCCCCTTTTTAATTGTGTTTTTGTGGTTGTTGGGTCGACTACTGGAGGCAGTCTTCCCAATCCCTTGCAAACTAACGCTTTAGGTGTTGGTTAGGTGGTTAGTAATGCTCTTTTGTCCTCTTTGTATGGGCTATGATCTAGTCACATTGTGGTCACGCCCCCGTTGACAGATCATCTAGAAGTCGCCAGCTATATAGGTCACTACCTCGCTGGGGTCTCTAGTAAAGCAGAAGCAGACTAGAGTGACAGTAACCACTCAGTCAGCTACGCTATCAGATAAGGAACCAAAATATTTTTACCAATAATTGGTTTTTTCCCTAATTCTTGGCTGTCTCTACCCCCCTCCAAAGGTGGTATTCAGCTATATATATATCTGGCAGGTAAGTCTCATGAACAAAATGATATTTTAATGATAAAATAAAGTTTGTTCATACTTACCTGGCAGATATATATATTTATATTGCCCTCCCTCCTCCCCTCAGGAGACAGTGGCGTTAGAAAATCTGAATAGAAAATGGGAATGGTTCCTGATACCCGCCTCCCAGCGGCGGGAATGGGTACTAACCACCTGACCGGCCACTGCGTGTGCCGCGAAATTTGAAATTCTGTCGGACCTTCGGAGAATACAGCTATATATATATCTGCCAGGTAAGTATGAACAAACTTTATTTTATCATTAAAATATCATATTTACTTTGTATACCTATCTGGTTATTGTTTAACGAAAACAAACCTCTTCATTTTCACTTGTGCCCTGACAAATTTAGTTAAGAGCACACAAACCAAATGGTTATTTTGGCTACGGGAAAGAGAAAATTTACTGATGGGTGCTGTCTCCACTGGGAGGTCCCTAATTTGTCTACAGATGGCCCTCCTCAATCAACCACAGGATTTGTAATCCTTGAACACACACTGTGCAAAGCCTGATAACGGTACATACATGCCCCAAACACAAGCACAATTATGCGGAAGGCTAAAGATTGCAATAAAGAATATAGCATATTTTCAGACCACACTGGCAAAAATGATATACAGTAATAAACAGAACTGGAGGACAAAAGGTGACCTTTACAGTGTAATGGTGGAATACTGAAAACTATTTCCTGAATAACATGTAAGACAAGGGTCAGAACTTAACTCTACAACCTCTCACGATTAGCAAAGATTGCAAAACCAAGCAAAATACAAAATGAATCCTAATTAGCACCTCAGTTTCACAGATACTTAGGGGGTCTGGCTTCCCGATAAGTGACAAAGTCTGTTAAGTAACAAAGATCCAGTATCGTAGCCTGCACTTAATTTCCTAGATACTTACAGTTCACATCAATGCCATACAGTTCCTAACCCAGACTAACCTGTAATTTACATTTACAGTAACATTAAATTTAAGAGTTCACAGCAATGCCATACAGTTCCTAACCCAGACTAACCTGTAGTTTACATTTACAGCAACATTAAATCTAAGAGACTATCTAAAAGTGTAACAAGTCCAAATTGGTAATATAACAAAAAATAATCAGAACACTGCTGATGGTAAGTACAGTAATAACCTGTGACGTCACTGTAATACAGTGGTATTGAGTATGCCACATAGCCAAAGGCGAAAAGGCACGGAATTACATACAAATTTGCTGAACATCACACCTCAAAGAGAAGCCAAACGAACGAAGAAACGCACGAAAGGAACCAAACGAATGTCATGTCGCAATACTGGAAAGGACATCAAAATAGCATAACCAATTCTAAAGACACTTGAATTCTGTGCCAGCATACACTGTGGAACTGTTTCCTTTTTCAAGTTAAAAAAAAGTATACCTTAGTTTTGCCAGGCCTTGTCAGGTAGCACAGCTGGGAAACGTCTAAACAAAGGATTATTTTGTGAATTAACGGGTTCGCAAGAACAAGGACTATAAGGTAAAACGAGATTAAACAAGGAACACTAGAACATCAGCAAGAGAAAATGAAAGAGATTGTTGTACGTGGGACCAATAAAGAGGAGGAAAAGAGTGGGTGACAGAAAAGAACCCTTAGGGACACCGCATGATTTGGGAAACGAAAACCAACAGTGACAGATTAATGATGGAAAGTAGGGGGAAGCCATGAACTTCTGGCCTGGCTTATTGTCCCCAAGGGCCTGATGAATACTTTGCATGACAAACGAAACACAACATCAAAAACAAAAGTCAAAAACATGTAATGCAGTACCTTGGTATGAAAGATAATGCATAATGAAAAGGAAGACATTTTACGTTATCACTGCTACAGAATATAACTGAAGTTTGAAAAGGAACAGAAAAGAATGGAACTGGACTGGAACATATTGGGAGGTACTCAAACCTAAATTGAGCGACTAACCTCACTTCTGCCGAGACAGTGAACATTTAGATATACAATCCTTTAAGGGCATTAATAAAAGGACCTCTCGTAAGAGAGTTTGTAAGAGTGTGAAACAGACAGGTGAGACGAGGACTCACTCTAGCCCAGCAATGTCTCAATGGTCAATAACAACTTTACTGTGACAAACATGGAGTGTCTACCTATATGAAATTTATAGACCTTATTTCACACCTTTACCATTCCGAAAGTTAAAGCAGGAATTCTTACCATTATTTCTATCATCTGCTCAAGTCAAAAATTCATGTTAACAATATTAGGTGAAAAAACATTATGCACAGTATGCAAAGCTATACATGTGGCCCCAAGGGGTCAATGTTGCACACGCAGACAATTACATAGCATCAGCTTACTTGGCAATATTACATAACATAAATTATTAATATTTATCCTTTAAATAAAATTATGGAAAAACTGTACACACTACCTAACTCCTATATATAAAATGAAATGAAACACGCTTTATTATTACATGAAACAATAACACACTTATCAATATGAGGCAAAAACATAATAGTTAAAAAATAACATCTCTCTCAGTCTCTACAGAACTGACATCCTCAAAATATAGTTTTAATGAAAGCATAAAATTTGACACCACTCCTGGTCAAAATGACCACCCTTTAAAAAAAATGATTCTTGTGTTCCTTTGATTTTAAAAAGTTACAGTGAGCGGTTGCTTCCTGTTCATGCTGACGTTGGTTCCCGTTTGTCAAATCCATCTGGAAAGCAAGGAACATACTTTAGTATACAATGCAACAAATGCCTGTCGTCTCAACAGTGCAAGTTTCAAAATTAACTATGAATATAAAATACAAGGTATGTACTGTCAAACCTCTGTCTACAAAGAGATCAACAGATATATAACTCTACAAGAATAATGCTTAAAAATTTGCATGCTGACATGACCTTGGGAGAAACAGACAGATATAGAGAGAAATAACAATGCAAAAACACACACCGGAAGTATTAGAAAAGGTTCTGAGGCAACTGAGAAAAGGCTCAAATTGCCATATGAGTCTGGCATTGTACCAGAGAAAGAAATGACGACACCACGTGTCTGAATAGAACAGAATAGAATATAGAATGTAGTCCACAGGGCAAGCACCGGGACCCATGAGGTCATTCGGCACTGAAACGGAGACTGTAAAAATGTTTGAAAGGTGTAACAGGAGGAAAACCTTGCAGGTGCACTATGAATCAATTGTTAGGAGAGGGGTGGAAAGTAAGATAGATGACAGAGAATATAAACAGAGGAACAGTAAAAGGAATGAAAGGTGTTGTAGCTACAGGCTGATGGGAGGCTGAAAAGAACCTCAAGTAAGGACGACAGTGCACTGCGTGAGATGCACTGACGGCACTAGCCCCCTACGGGAATCGTGTTTGGGATCTTGAGAAGGATTCTGTGTCCTCTGGGGAGGCCAAGGATATCTTAAAGAGAGGACACAGCTAAATTCCTACACCAGAAGGGAATCGCCAACAACTAGTTATATTGGTCTAATTCATAATGGCCACAGCTTTGCAAGCTTTGTCTACACCCTCATTTAATACCATAATTAATTAATACTTAAATTTTCCACTTACAAAAGTATAAATTACACGCAAATCCATACTTACTCAAAAATTATAAAAATCAAGAAATCCACACAGTGAGTTTGTCAGTCCATTAAAATCCTTATCCTTTGAAGGGACTGGCCAGAAGGTTCCCTCTTGTACTTAGCAAAAACTGCATCTGGAAACGGAGAAGGAAGTTGAGTTTCATGCTAGATGCGAAAACAAGCAGTGATACATAAAAAACTCCACTCAATCAATTATGAAAGGTCTGGGCAGCTACTACCCACACTACAGAACACCGAAAGGTGTGATATACAATGACCATGAATCTTTCGATAAAGGGAAACTGATTAGATATTTATTGAAAATGATACGGAAAAAGGGTATCAAGTAATTACTTAATAACTAAATTTATTGATAATGTTGCAAAGGATATGAATAAAACTTATACCTATCAGAAATCACCAGATAGGCCCATAGTTATGGAAGAAGGTCCAGGAAAAAATTATGTAAAGGTGTTGAATTATAGTGTTAACAACAAATATAAAAAAATGTAAAAAACAGTTTTAATCATAATTACCTCTGCTGGCAAAGAGGACAGGGACTTCTCTAAAACCATCTGGAGATGATAATGTGATATACCGGTACTTGACAGGCTCATTTCTCAATTCTGAAAGGAAAAATACAATATCAAAATGAAATCCAACAAAACATTTGCAATCAAAGCAGAAATACTATTGACACCTCAAATATACAAACTCTTAAAAGTTTCAGGTACAAACTACTGACTTTCCCCTCTGCCTGAACATTATATCAGTCATGACTAAGTGGTGAGCACAGATATGAAGACAGAGTACTTGATATTTTTGGCAAAACCATCCCAGGGATCCAAGCACTCATTTCACGACTACCTAAAGAACAAAGGTGTGGGCACCAACAGGAATGGACTGAAAGAGCCACCCAAGGTACTTGTGCATACCAAGTGTAAAAGTTACCCTTGCATTCATTCCAACCTTCTCCTTACATTTACTCATGACCAGTGGCCACTCAGAAATTGTAATTCAATTCACAACAGTAATCTTAACTCGCATCCATTCATGCTTAGCTTTAATATGAATGGAATGGAATATAAAGTCAAAGCCTACTGCCAAGCGCTGAAACCTATGGAAAGGTCACCCAGTGCTGAACGGGAAACTGCGAGGAATAAAAAGGTCTGAGAGGTGTAACAGGAGGAGAACCTTCTGCAGTTGCACTAGGAAAAAACCGTTAGGAGAGAACTGAGGAGAAAAGTAAGATGGAAGAGAAAAAAGTGCAATTTTCCTTTTTAAAATTAACGATGAAAATAAATTCAAGGTATGTACTGTCAATCTTTTCAAAAGTAATGAAAATAAATTCAAGGTACGTACTGTTAAACTTCTGTCTACAAAGAGATCAACAGATATATAACTCTACAAGAATAATGCTTAAATTTGCATGTTGGCATGACCTTGGGAGAAAAAGACAAAGATATAGAGAGAGAAATAACAATGCAAGCACACACTACAGAAGTATTTTCCTTCTGAGGCAGCTGAGAAAAGGTTCAAATTGCCGTATGAGTCAGGCATTGTGCCGGAGAATGAAATGACACCACCACGTGTTTGAATAGAATAGAATATAGAACGTAGGCCACTGGGCAAGCACTGGGACCTATGAGGTCATTCAGGACTGAAACAGAAATTGACCGTAAAACTGTTTGAAAGGTGTAACAGGAGGGAAACCTCACACTTGCACTATGAATCAACTCTTAAGAGAGGCTGGAAAGTAAGACAAAGGAAAGAGAATATGAACAGAGGAACAGTAAAAGGAATGGAAGGTGTCGTAGCTAGAGGCTGAAGGGATGCTGAAAAGAACCTTAAGTAAGGACTACAGTGCACTGCGTGAGGTGCACTGACGGCACTACCCCCCTACGGTAACTATGTTTTGGGATCTTGAGAAGGATTCTGTGTCCTCTGGGGAGACCAAGGACACCTTAAAGAAAGGACACACCTGAATTCCTACACCAGAAGGGAATCACCAGCAACTACAGCTATACTGGCCTAATCATAACAGCCATGTAGCTTTGCAAGCTTTGTCTGACCCCCATTTACTACCACAGTTAATTCACGCAAATTTTCTAATTACAAAAGGTACGATAACATGCAAATCCATACTTACTCAAGAATGATAAAAATCCAGAAATCCACACAGTGTGTTTGTCGGTCCATTCACAAATGTCTGCCCTTTTTTGGACTGGCCAGAAGGTTCTCTCTTGTACGAAGCTAAAAACTGCATCTGGAAAAGGAGAAGCAAGTCGAGTGTCATGTTAGATGGGAAAAAAAGTGATACATAAAAATTCCAATCAATCAGTCATGACATGTCTGGGCAGCTACGACCTACCCACACTACAGAACACTGAAAGGTATGATATGCATGACCGTGAATCTTCTGATAAACGGAAACTTATTAAGATATTTTAGACGTTATCTGCGTTACTTTAAATTTAATAACGGCTAAAATAACGATAAATAACGTCTCGGCAACTCGGCACACTCACAGGACCCTGGCCTACAGAAGGTGGCACTCCTAAAACCCCTCCTAGATTCGCTCCTGACGGTGCAGGAGGATTCCCTTCCATCCCACGAACAAAAAATGGCATTAAACTATACAATAATGTCATTCAAAATTAAAGTAACGGCTGAAATAACGAAAAAAAATGTCTAAAATGAGCAACAACTCGGCATACTCACGTGAAAACCAGCAGGGAATGTTCAATGTTTGTTTACATTCGGGAACTATGGGTAAGAATAGTTGACCAATCACAGCGCAGGATGGCTGGTATCTGGATTCTCATTGGTCGAAAGCCATTGGTAACAAAGTCCCCTTAATGGACAGAACACAATTGTAACTATAAGCGCGGGAAGGAATTGACCAATCAGAACGCAGGCTGGAGTGGCAGTTGGATTCTTATTGGCTGAAATACGTCCTTTTCAAAGCCTACCAGACTGATAGGACACACTCCAAACACCTACGATGTCTTGACTGTTAAAAGTTTGAAATTTTCAGACAAACTTTCAATTTTTTCTCATATTTAAAATCGATTTTTATATAACATTCTATATAATTTTATTCAGCATTTATTCCTCTTTAATTTGATATATAATAACTCCATCACATACAGAAAATATAAAAAATTGATATAAAATACAAAAAAGTTAAGCAGTGAGCTGGCTTTCAAATGTATCAGGTAATAATCTGGGAGTGTAAAGAGACCTTTATGCAATTAATGCTTTTAAGCTGATTTCAGCCTCTCATAATCTAAGGGTTTACGCCTTTATGACACAGTTACTATCTGATAGGAGTTAGTTGTTCCTTTTAAATAATTTTATACTAATTCCTTGGAGAGAGAGAGAGAGAGAGAGAGAGAGAGAGAGAGAGAGAGAGAGAGAGAGAGAGAGAGAGAGAGAGAGAGAGAGAGGAGCATATGGGTGGTTATGGGAAAAGGGATGTATGTGTGGGTTGTATATTGAGGGTTGTGGGAAAAGGGTTGTATATAGGGTTCGTGGGAAATGGGATTTACCTTAGGGTTGTATTTTAGGGGTTGTGGGAAAAGGGCTGCACATGAGGGTTGTGGGAAAAGCAATTTTTATGTGGGTTGTCTTTTAGGGGTTGTTGAGAAAGGGTTGTATATGGGGGGTGTAAGTAGAATTGTACATGAGTGGTTGTGGGAAAAAGGATGTGTTTGAGTTGTATACTGCGGGTTGTATGAAAATGGTTGTAAAGAGGGCTGTAGGAAAAGGGATTTATGTGTGGGTTGTATATTGGGGTTGTAGGAAAAGGGTTGTAATGGGGGTTGTTGGAAAAGGGATGTCTGTGTCGGTTGTATATTGGGGGTTGTGGGCAGGGGTTATATCTGGGGTTGTAGATAGAGCTGTATATGGGTGGTTGTGGGAACAGGGCTGTGTGGGCTGTATACTGGGTTGTAGGAAAATTGATCATAAAGAGGGTTGTAGGAAAGGGGATTTATGTGTGGGCTGTATATTAGGGTTGTAGGAAAGCGGTTGTATGTAGCGGTTGAGGGAAAAGGGATGTGTGGGTTGTATATTGGGGTTATGGGAAAAGGGTTGTATATAGGGGTGTGGTAGATGAGATTTAGGTGTGGGTTGTATATTAGTTGTGTGAAAAGGGTTGTATATAGGGGTTGTGGAAAATGGAAATTGTATGTGGGTTGTTTTTAGGGGTTGTGGGAAAAGGGTTGCATACATATGGGGGTTGTTGGAAAAGGGATGTATGTGTGGGTTGTATTTAAGGGGTTGTAGGTAGATTTGTATATAGGTGGTTGTGAGAAAAGGATGTGTGTGGGTTGTATATTGTGGGCTGTAGGAAAATGGTTGTACATAAATTGTGGGAAAAGGGATGTCTGGGTTGTATATTGTGGGCTGTAGGAAAATGGTTGTAAATAGATATTGTGGGAAAAGGGATGCATGTGTTGGTTGTATTTTAGGGGTTGTGGACAAAAGGTTGTATATAGGGATTGTGGGAAATGGGATGTGTGTGGGTTGTAATTTAGGGGTTATGGGAAAAGTGTTGTGGGAAAAGGGATGTACAGTATGTGTGGGTTGTACACTGGGGGACATGGGAAAAGTGTTGTAAATGGGGGTTGTGGTAAAAGGGATGTATGTGGGGGTTGTATACTAGGGATTGTGGGAAAATGTTTACATATTAGGGATTGTGGGAAATGGGTTGTATGTGAGGGTTGTGGGAAAAGGGTTGTAAAAATTGGGTGTTATGAGAAAAGGGTTGTATGCACGGGTTGTAGATGGAAGGTTGTTTGATACGGAGATGTGATACTCAAAGTAACAGAATAATAATAATAATAATAATAATAATAATAACAATAATAATAATAATAAATACTGTTTTAATGGATGAACCTAACTGAATGCCTTATTTGCACACAAACACACACATGCAACATTGCTTACAGTGAGCCCTCCAACATATGCTGTCACATGCACTGCTTCTCTCTCTCTTTGCTGTCCATCTTCTCTGATGATACATACACACATATATATATGTGTATATGGTGCACACACACACATGCATATTATATATGTATGTGTATGTGTGCCAAATTTGGTTGAAACTGAAGCAGTGGTTTTTTTTATATAAATTAAAAATGTGGTCATTTTAATTCAATTATAATGATAAAATCTCTCTCTCTCTCTCTCTCTCTGAAGTTTGAAGTCCCCTGCTTAATAAACAAATTCCTGCCAATAAGACAAATACATTTAGATTTATTCAAGTAAGAAATATTATTTCACAAAACTACCAAAGAAATTATATATATATATATATATATATATATATATATATATATATATATATATAACTAAATTACAGACATATATTCTATGTATTTCATGAGATTATTCGTCTAAAAGGAATCCATTTTGAGAAAGTGGCAGAGAGAACCTCCCTTTGCTTGTCATATACAAAGCATTTATTTTTCTTTAAATATACATTTGATATTCCTGTACATGGTCATTTAATCTACACTTATTAATGAGAGAGAGAGAGAGAGAGAGAGAGAGAGAGAGAGAGAGAGAGAGAGAGAGAGAGAGAGAGAGAGAGAGAGATAATAAAATGTAATAAGACAAACCTTTAATAGAGTTAATTATGAGATATAAAATATGGTGTAAGCCGGCACGATACTTCTTGCAATATTCATTGCAAAATAAAAGAAACTGCTGATATTGATTAGTGATGGCAAACTGGCCTTATGCCAGCAGAGTCCGTTAGCCCTTGAACTAAATGTAACTTAAAATAATAATAATAATAATAATAATAATAAATATACAGAAACAAAGCATTTTAGATCGACGGCATAAAAAAAATGACTATCATTTAACCTCTATAGCCAAACGAAAGCCGATACTAATAGCAATAACAGTAAAAATAATAACAGTGATGACGACAGTCAGAGAATAATGAAAATAGTGAAGAATAATGAACGATAAAGACGGGAAATGGAGATAAATAAGGCGAAGTCAGGATGAATTTGCACTCATTGTGGAATTAAAATACGGTTAGAGAGGGATTTTTACTCTGGTAAATCCAGGAGATTTATTACTGGATTAATGGATTAATCATTAATATGGCCTTAAATCCGACTGCATTAATGACTGGGGATGAGAGAGAGAGAGAGAGAGAGAGAGAGAGAGAGAGAGAGAGAGAGAGAGAGAGAGAGAGAGGATACCAGTGTATAATCCTTTATATATCAGCTGGATATCCTGGAGTTAAAAACTTATTATTAATTAACCCCTAGAGCCAAAACTCATCCGATAATAACAGCAATAATAGTCAAAATAATAACAGTAATAATAACAGTATCTCTGACAGTCAAAATAATAAACAAAAAGGGAGGATAAAGGGGAGAAATAACGAATAATAACAGATAATTACGACGAACTCGCTGTGGGAACGAGAGTTTAAATGGCCGACAGTTCCGAGAGCGGCCGCATGGCGGCGCTGCCCAAGTGAGAAGTCCCAAACGAAAGCGAAAGTGAGGGAAGGGTGTGTGCGTGCGTACGTGCGCGCGCACACAAGCATGTACGTTTCTGTGTGAGAGCGTACGTCGAGGCGTGTGCGTGCTTACTTGAATGTGTGTGTGTGTGTGTGTGTGTGTGTGTGTGTGTGTGTGTGTGTGTGTGTGTGTGTGTGTAGGGGAGGGTGAAGGAGGGGGGGGGAGGGACTAAGCCAGTGGTGGTGCAGCTGCCGAGGCGAGTGGGAGAGCTCAGTAGGTCGGTGGCGGCCTTCGAGAGAAGACGGTTGAAGTGTAGCTCTGAAAGTTTCAGAGGATAGACCGATGTCTCGCAGATTTAATGGAATTAAAACATATTGTTGTCGCTTTTTTATTATTCCTATTTTTATTAAAGATGATTCCCAGTTAAGTAAAGAAACAAACTCATGAGCTTTGAGTTATTCAAAAGATCACAAAAATGTGTGAGAGAGAGGTTAAGAATAAAAAGTTAATTTTATCAATAAAAAAGGGAAGAAGACTCTAGCATCTTTCAGCGTCCATGACAACAGAGTATGGAGGCTGTATTGCAAGATGACAGAGAGAGAGAGAGAGAGAATGGGGGGAGGAACATTCAGATATCTAAAATGGCGAGGAATAAGGCTTCTAAAATGCACAAAATTAATACAATTTCTCATTCCTTATATATATATATATATATATATATATATATATATATATATATATATATATATATATATATATATATATATATATAGTATATAATGTGTGTGTGTGTATTTTGTAACGTAGTATCTTGTAGCATCTTCTGGTTCTAATTAATGTGGTGAAGGTGGTCACAATAACAGCCAAGCTTCTCGAGTTCAAGAACTGCTCTGTGAAGATTTCCTTTCAAAAAACGAACCCATAAGACGAAGACAGGATAGGTACAGTAATAAAGCTATAATGATGATGATGATGATGATGATGGCAAAAGGGGAAGACATAAAGATCACTGCTGTTAATGTCATCTATGTCGTAAGGACGAGTAGGCTATGTGGATTTGAAAAATTTTTAGCCATATATTTTTTTATTCTATTAGAAACTTCAATAAAAGTAATAAAAAAATATCCTGATCGCCATTAGATCAGGGCTAATGATAATGGAATAATAATGAGAGAGAGAGAGAAAGAGAGAGAGCTTGATTTAATCTCAAAATCAATCTCCAAGACTTAAACACATGACAGCAATCTTTCAAGAGACAAGTAGTCCCCGTGGGGAGGTAGAGCCGTCAGTGCACCTCACGTGGTGCACTGTAGGCATTATCTGAGGTTCTTTGCAGTGTCCCTTCCATGGCCCCTAGCTCTCTAACCCCTTTCGTTCCTTTTACCGTACCTCCTTTCATATTCTCTTTCTTCCATCTTACTTTCCTCGACCCTCTCCTTTTGCTGTCAATTTCCCTTTCAGTGCTGAATGACCTCACAGGTCCCAGTGCTTGGCCTCTGGCCTAAATTCTATAAGCTTTTCTGTCCAATAATAATAATAATAATAATAATAATAACTGAATTATTATTATTATTATTATTATTTTAGAAAAAATAACATACGTACATAAAAATCTATTGAATTATTCCTAGGCATCATCACACAGTAACTAGAACCTGACATTAAAGGTGCCTGGAAGTCGAAGGCTAAAAATCTTTCTCCTGCGTCTGGTATTGAAAATGGCAGTGGAGAGAGAGAGAGAGAGAGAGAGAGAGAGAGAGAGAGAGAGAGAGAGAGAGAGAGAGAGAGAGAGAGAGAGAGAGAGATCACTACTTATGGAGAGTTGAAGAAGAAAGATGGAGAAGTCATGTTCTTCGACACCGTGATGACGTCAGTCACACTTTCCACTAGAAAATTCAAACACCTTTCCTATAGCGGTGCCAGACGCACGATCAGGGCTAACTTTAGCCTTAAATTAAAAAGCTGAAGAAACAAACAAAAGAAAACTGGTCGAATGAAAGTCAGGTGTCAGTCAGTCAGCCAGTCAAGCCATCCACTCTATCTGTCAGTCAAGCCATCCACTCTATCTGTCAGTCAGTCATCCAGTGTGTCAATCTGTCAGTCAGTAATCATTCAATATGTCGGTCAGTCACCCATTCTTCCAATCTATCTGTCAGTCAGTCATCCAATATGTCAGTCAGTCAGTCATCCAATACAGCTGTCAGTCAGACAGTCAGTCATCCAATACGTCAGTAAGTCAGTCAGTCATCCAATCTGTTAGTCAGTAATCATCCCATATGTCAGTCCATCCAATATGTCAGTCAGTCAGTCAGTCATCCAATATATCTGTCAGTCAGTTAGTCAGTCATCCAATCTGTCAGTTACCAGCCATACAACGCTTATGGAAATAAACGAACTCTGTTAATGCTACTAGCAGAACAGATATTGCTACTAGTAGGACATATACTGCTACTAGCAGCACAGATAATGCTGCTAGTAGGGCATATACTGCTACTAGCAGGGTGGATAGTGCTACTAGTGGTACATATACTGCTATCAGCAGGACAGATATTGCTACTAGTGGGACAGATACTGCTACTAGTGGGACAATTACTGCTGATAATTGGACAGATACTGCTACTAGTAAGGCAGATAAAGCTACTTGTGGCAGTTGCTGCTACTAGTATGGCACTTAATGCTACTAGTAGGACAGTTACTACTACTACTACTAGCAGGGCAGTTAATGCTACTAGTGGGGCTTATACCACTACTGTCAGGATGGTTATTGCTACTAGTAGAGCAGCTAATGCTTTTAGTATGACAGTTGCTGCTACTAGTGGGATGGTTACTGAGACAAGCAAGGGAGATACTACTACTAGTAGGGCATTTAATGGTACTAGTAGGACAGTTCTCTAATAGTGGGATGTTACTGCTACTAGTAGGGCAGTTACTACTACTACCAGAGCAGTTAATGCAACTAGTGGGACATATATTGCTACTAGTGGTATAGTTACTGCTACTAGTAAGGGAGACACTGCTACTGGTAGGACAGATACTGCTACTAGTAGGGAGACATTGCTACTGGTAGAACATATATGATACTGCTACTGGTAGGACAGATACTGCTACTAGTACGACAAACACTGCTGCTAGTAGAAGGACACTGCTACTGGTAGGAAGTTACTGCTACTAGTGGGACAGTTACTGCTACTAGTAGGGAGATACACTTAACACTAAATTATCTGGTGTCACAACAACAATGGTCATCGAGAGAGAGAGAGAGAGAGAGAGAGAGAGAGAGAGAGTAGCAGATATGGAAACTAAAGGAGGTCACTCTGAAGAGAGTGGAGAGAAAGCAATAGAGAAAGTACCAGATATGTGATGAACTTAATAATGACCTTTTGCTAATGACTATACTGAACTGATTCAGGGGTAAGCACAGAAGTCTCAGGCTCTTTGGAAAGGTAGCCACCAGCAAAAGCCACTTTCCTCAGCACACAGAATTATACCTAAAAGCTACCTTCAATGACCTTGTCTGAGCAACGGCAGGAAAGCGCAGAGGTGTAAAAATGCAAGCAAGAAGCCGTTCATTACTTTTTCAAGTCAAACAACCAGGATCAAATACAAATAACAACAGAGAGGTCGCAACAAACGTCAATTCTGGAGAAATGCTTTGAAAGAGGAAATAGCAAATAATGTGTTAGAAAGGGGACATCTAAATGAAAGGATTACGAAGACAGTGCCAGGTCTTGGAAGAAAAGGAACTGCAAGTGTCTTCTTCATTGCACATACAACAAACAGCAGACCAAGAGAGTAAAATCAGAAGTGTGGGAAAGGTCACACCACTTTCTAGAGGACAAACTAGCACAGGCAGTCCCCGGGTTATGACAGACTCGACTTACAACGTTCCGAGCTTACGACGCTCTTCAAGTATATTCGTCAAAAATTATTTCCTGGGTTACGGCGCACGTTCCGGGGTTACGACGCCGATCCGACGGGAGAAATATGGTTCCCAAATGGCAGAATGGTCAAAATTTGGGGGTTTTTTTGATGAGAAATTCAATATAAATGCAGGATTAAACGTATGGTTTTCTTACAACTTGCAATGATATTTCAAGTTGCTTGCTGCATTGTGTATGAAACAAAGAGTAGAGTTGACAATATACAATTGAAAACCCTGAAACACAGGTTTTATTTAGATGAGAAGTAAAGATATAAAAGGGAATTGCACTGAAAATGAAAGGAGGATGAAGAAAGACAATGAAAAGAATAAGAACAGAGAAAAATGACATAAAAGGAGGAGTATAAGAAAGAAAGAAATAGCTCTGGACAAAAACCTGGACTAGGAAATATGGTGATATGAAGTGGACAAAAATATAAATAATAAAATGGAGAAATGGCATTTGCAAAGAGTGAAATAATGGAACTAAAAACCCTGTATTCTCACAATCTAATGAGAAGCGAAACTTTAACCACGACCTGGTGGTGGCCTGTCCTATATCGTTGCCAGAAGCATGATTATGGCCAAATTTAACCTTGAATAAAATAAAAACTACTAAGGTTAGAGGGCTGCAATTTGGTATGTCTGATGACTGAAGGGTGGATGATCAACATGCCAATTTGCAGCCCTCTAGCCTCAGCAGTTTTTAGGATCTGAGGGCGGACAGAAAAAAGTGCAGACAGAATAAAGTACGGACGGACAGACAAAGCTGGCACAACAGTTTTCTTTTCCAGAAAACTAGAACTAGTCAATGAAAAATAACCAGGATAAATGAAAACTTGATAAAGGGAGGGATATGGCCAGAATGCTGGAAAGTTTGACAATATTCATTTACAACGGAAAGTGGGAATTACTCCAGAGTAAAATTCATAAGAGAGATAAACTCTAAATACTGGAGGAAGTGCTTCAGGAAAGGCTCTGAAAAGTGGCTAATACTGGCAACCATCCATTTGACTCTATGTCAGAGAAACAAAAATAAAAGAAACCAGTATTTATGACTGGTTAACCAACCACAGAAACACCAAGCAAATGCTGTGGAGATGACACCACAAATCTGTGGTTCCTGGAAAGGCATTTCAAAAGTACCACAACAAAGGGAGAGGGTACATCAAGAGACCATTTAACATAGGTGATGTTAGCGTACCATAAAACATAATCTGAAAGTTACAGCAGGTACTGAAAGCAACTGAAAGGTGCACTAAGCATCCACTGAGACTCAGGACTGGGTACCTCATTGTTTACCACAATAACAGGAAAGAAAAAGAGAAAAACTACAAAGAATTGCCGTAAGCAAAGTTCTCGGGAACTGGTTGAAAAATTCAGTCCGAACAGAACCCAATTTCTGGTGACTGGAAGGAAAAAAAAAAAAAGGCTTTTGTATTTAACCAGTCAGCTAAACTAAAGAATCATTGGTTTGGTTTCATACAAGCAATTCAGATCAAATCATTCCATCTGATATAGATTTGTAAAAGCTTTATCACTAAAGATACTGAAAATGTCAAAAGATTCTGACAAAATGAAGGGATTTGTGTCCAATACTTATTATTTACTGTCTTCTGTTAGAGAGGAACTGGGTCAGGAAAGTGGCCATTAATTAGCCTGTGAAGCAAGTTTTCCCAATTCTCAGGTGAGATGAAATAAATGCTATAATCTCTTTTTGTACTGAGAGCCAAAATGTCCTGTGGGCTAACCTGCTGTAGCTGATTATTGTCCGTTCATATGAAGGAATTTATTGATGCCACAATTCAGTTCAAAATCTACACCAGCTTTCTCAAATCAAATCTGCAATCAAAGTTTCTTCAGCACAATCGACTTTTCTGTACAGTTGCGACAGTGTATAATAATCAAGGCCACCGAAAACAGATCTGTCTTTCGGTGGTTTCAGCATAATGCTGTTTGAGCCGCGGCCCATGAAACTTCAACCATAGCCTGGTGGTGGCATATCCTATATTGTAGCTAGAAGTACAATTACGGCTGACTTTAACCTTAAATCAAATAAAAACTGCTGAGGCTAGAGGGCTGCAATTTGGTATGTAAATTTGATGATTGCAGCCCTCTAGCCTCACTAGTTTCTAAGGTCTGGGGGCAGACAGAAAAGTGCGGACAGAAAAAAGTGCAGAGAGACAGACAATAGTTTTCTGGAGATATCACTGCAAATTCCACACCAGTGGGAAGGTTGGCCCAGCTGTGTACATTGCACTGTGGAAACATTTTTGTCGTCACAATTCCAGGCCTTAGAGAAGTTCGGTACTCTGAATACACTGTATTCTAAAATGGGTATTTAGCGAGCAGAAAGAAAGAGAACACAGCCTTAAAAAGGAGTGTGACCACAAAATGCTATGATAAGATTCATGGCTGGAGCTCTTTATTACAAACGTGATAGGAACAAGTACTTGTAAGCCAATAAAGGAAGTATGCAAATTAGCGCGATAAGGACCAACAGGAGAGCTATAAAATTCAGGTCAAAGGTACAGAAGAGAGTGAAGAGGACACTTCCCATCTAACCTGATATAATGATTAAGCTAAATTTGCTCAATCTTTGCTTAAAACGTATATACAGAGTTTCAGAGATGGTGTATCCTGAAATAAACTGGCTGACTAGTGAAAGCCAAACTTAATTCAACTAATTATCATTTAGAATCTAGTTTCATCAACTTAATACAACAGAAGTAACATTCCAGCCTTACAAATCACATGCACTCTTGTCAACATTAGCAACCGCATAGATTTTGTGTTGCCGTTAATCAAATCCACAAAAAACTATGCAACATCTAAAATATAGGGTAAACCTAGTCAAATAATTTCAAATTTTGACACAGCACTCATAGGTCGATGAAGCCTTCAGGCTATAAGAACTTTTAATGTGTTTTATGACACAGCACTCTTGTTACAAGAGCAGCTGTGTATACTGTATTCCACAGTATTCCTGGCTATCATTCTTAAATAAACCTCTTCAATTTGATGTTCAGTGTAAATTACAGGTCAGTTTAGGTACCATGTGGTCTTCTTGTTAGCTGTAAGACATCTAGAAAGTGGCCAAGTCCTTAACAGACTCTGTTATTTACCAGAAATCTGTAAAATACTCCAGTGCAGGGTATAAGTAGGCAATTTGTACCTAACAGACTGTTATTTATCATAAATCTGGAAAGTATTCAAGTATAGGCTTCAGAACAGTCTGTGTTCCTGAACCAGAAATCTAGGAAATATTATAGGGTCTGTTACTTAACAGACTTTGTTACTTATCAGAAAGGTGGATCATAAAGTGTCTGTTAAGTAGAGGCACTAATTCCTATCATAATTTGAATACTGTAAGATAAAAAAGAAGAAAATTATGAAAAAAACAAGATGAATTGAACACTCACCATCTTCTTGAGGTCCTTCAGCGGAGCGAGCATAAAAGGACAGCGGACCAGTCTTCACATACAATGGGGTGATTAGCGTACCCTAAACACGGCCATGGCTGAACACTAACACAGGACAAGAGAAAACTGTATGAAAATGCTGAAAAAGTATCGTACGACAAACTAGATCCATATGTATTAAAAGCATTAGCAATCTAACAACTCCATTCAAGAATAATTTTTTTAGGTTCAGTTGTCTACAAAACATGGAGCTTCCCCGAAACTGTTAATATGTAAGCTTGCACCACATACACAGAATCCTACAAAAACTAACACTTCCTTTGAACTCTGTAAAGGAATGTGCCATCATATGGCATGCAGATGAATAAAAACTATTTATCTGCTATAGCCTATTTGGGCAAAATTTGAGCTAAAAGCTGTCACAGCAGTTCCAACAGACCTAAAAACCACATTCTTCAACGAGAGGTCTACAACAGCTAAAGGAAAAGTACTTGAACATCAGCACTGTAGAGATGGAAAAGACAGAGAAAAAAGAGCAAAATAATAATGGGACACAGTAAAAAACAATAACCTGATTTTTAAAAAATGTTAATGAATTAATGTGATTTGATTTATTTGCAGCAACTAGCCATTATTCACGACTCTTAGTTAATAACGGACTTCTCGCCACAGGGATGTTCTGAGGAAGTCTGCCCCTTGTTAAATGAATTGACTGAAGCTTGGTGAATTGAGTATGCAAAAGTGAAAAAAAAAAAACTTGACAAATTTAGATTGGGTAAGAGTGTGACATTCTTTGAGATAACCTGTCAATGTACAATGAACTGATTAAACATATATATATATATATATATATATATATATATATATATATATATATATATATATATATATATATATATATATATATATATATATATATATATATATATAAAGACAAGTTCTTGCTGTGCTCAAGCTCAAATTGAGCAAATAGTCAAGTGATTTGATTGACTCACAAGCAGAGCTTTGGATTTGCCTTGGGTGTAATAGTTATTATACTGATTGTATTGTGTAGGATTAAGGTTAAAGAAAAAAAAAGGTGTTTGTGCATTCATAATTGTCAAATTAACTGCATGTGTGTTCTCTGGATTGAGGATAGCTAGGGTTCCCTCCAAAAACAGCACTGTACACAGGCATTACATAGTAGCTTCCTGTTTGTAAGTAACACAATTTGTAGATAAAATTAGGTTAAGTAGCATTGTGTGACTGACTTCCCCTCAAGATTGTTTGACATATAACCGCTCTCTCGTGGTACCTCCTAACAAATTCAACGCAGGTTCCCAAGAAAAAGAAACCATGACAGGCCTACAGCCCTACATGCAAGACAAACTGCCAAAGACGACCCCAAGCAAAGTAGGAGCAGTTGAGAGACGTAAGCTACAGACATCACCACAAATTACTGACAGTCTGAACAACGGCCTACAAGAATTAATAACTATAGTGCTTTTGCTCCAAAAATATATAGGTTAAACGTCCACCTTTTAAAAACTAGTAAGGTAAACTATGTCAGCCGGATTAAAGGAGGGCCTGGTTGCTTAATTTTAACCAAGCCTCTTGCCACACTATGCTTACAAAACCACAAAAAATCATATTACTTATGTAATAATTACTTTTAAAACCAAAGTATGACAAATGCCTGCTTGTCTATAATGCCTAAAAAATCCTTGGAAAGTATGTGCTATGCCCCCAAAAACCATCATTAGGTAGGTTCTGTTTTATTGTATAATAAAGCAGAACCTACCTAATTCGACCGGCACATTTTCCAACCTGAGAAGCAATTTCGTAATGTATTTCTTCAGGAAAATCATTGAACTATGCAATACAAAAATACAATCAAATACAATCAGAGGAAGGCAGCGTCTAAAATGATCGAGGATAATCCTACAGTCGTTTAGCCCAGCCAAAAATTCCTGTCTGCGAAAACAATCTTGTGGAAGTCTTTGAAAATTGCAGTACGGTATCCCCTGGGGACGAGGTATGGCATACGTCACTGTCGAAGCTTAACGCCTTTGGGGCTATCGTCACCCATGCCTAACCCCTGACGGGTAATCCCTAAACACAGGATAACCTTTAATTAGCATCCAATTGGAAAGTAATCTCCAGTCCAAATTACTACAACTGTATTGACAATCACACTTACCCAAAAGGTGTGAAATTTGGACGGTCCCCTGTTAACAGCCATGCGGAATAAGGTCGGGGGTAGAACTGAGGTCACTTTAACAGCTTTTCTTGACCTGATCCACCATCTGTTGAAGAAAAGGAAAACCTTAGTCATTCAAGTCATTATTGTCAAACTCTGGCAACAGTTCACTATTCTTATCATATTACGAAAACTAAATGTAAGTCAAATATTCAAACTTTGACAAACGTGCATTGCACGGGCTTGGAACTTTCTCAAAATTAACCGTTGCAATAGTCGATAAACCACATGCAATGATAACTGTGTTTCTTATAGATTTCATTTACCTTCCTCAGGCTAAAAAATTTCATACATCTAACAATTATTGTAGATTCTTACATATTCTTATTTTACTGAAACATTCATGGCACTGAAAACATCTGCTTCAACCCATTTAATGTTTTGTGCTTTGTTACACAAAAGTCTACTAAAAAATTTGTGCAGGTAAGATTGCAAACTGCCCAGATGTACTGCAATTTACTACAAAGATCATATTTTGCACAGAAAAGTAGCTGAGAGACGCAGGGTACAGAGGCTGAGAAATTAACAACCGAGAACTTGACAATAGAAATGATGGAAATTAGCAATCAAGACAATTAAATGAAAAACATTTACAGTGATATCAAATTCACTATAACTTCCACTCACAGGGAATTATAACTTAGAAATGCTTCATTTTTCTATATCAATTATATTCTTCTTTGGACTTATTTCCAAAATAGTGAAGTTATTAATTATATGTCTCCTTAGATAAATTAATCGCAAGGTGCCGTGAATTCCATACTAAAACGACGTTTGTGGCTTTACGGCGGATTCGATCTTACAGTGCTTTTTCAGTGCCGTTAACAGCGTTTTACAGCGCCGTAACTTGATGCTGCAACAAGTACGGGGCTAACAGCAGGAATAGGCATCTAGTTAATGGTGCTTACAGCACTGTGATGAACCAAAGTTAGATCCTTAAGTGACCCCAATGTTACGTCCTTCAATGACCCCAAAGTTACATCCGAAGGTCAGTGACAATTAGGTACTGAGGGGGTGTCTTTTCATGGCTTCTTTATCATTGTAAAAATCAAAATGAAAAGTAGTAATAGACATGAAAGTACAGTAAAGTAACCCCTCGTTCGTTAGAAATAGGTCAAAGGAGGTGAGAGTATGACTGCAGCACAGTCATGACAATAGTGAATAGGCTGGCCTGACCTATGCTAGATGAAGGGTCACCCAAAAATCCTAACCTAATCCTGGCCAGCCTGTAAAAAATTCATTGAAATTTCTATAAATTGTGACGAATCTGAAGAAATATGATTTTTCTTGCATTTTATAGAAGGATTTAATTAAAAATATATAGGAACAGTGAATAGGCTGGCCTAACCTATGCTAGATGAAGGGTCACCCTAAAATCCTAACCTAATCCTGACTAGTCTATAAAAAATTCTTAAAATTGATAAAAATTGTGACAAATCCAAAGAAATATGGTTTTTCTTGCATTTTATAGAAGAGGTTCATTCAAAATATATAGGAATAGTGAATAGGCTGGCCTGACCTATGCTAGACGAAGGCTCGCCCAAAATTCCTAACCTAATCCTGGCCAGCCTATTAAAATTTCATTAAAATTTAAAGAAATTGTGAAAGATCCAAAATTGAAATTTCCTTCTAACTTGATTTTTTCCTACAGTTTTTTGGTTGCCAATTATGGATTTACCTTCCATTTTTGCCGCACGAATGCCATTAACCTGCAGTTAACCCCTGAAGTCCATCCAACAAGTGCAATAACTTGTTAACGTATGGGTACCCCCGCCGCCGGGCCAGTACTAAACACGGCGCAGGGGCATTCCATCTGGCCGACAACAAACAGATGCACCGCCAGTATCAGCAGTCCTAAAAGTGAAGAAAAAACCAGTTGCCAAGGTGAAAACAGGCGTGGAGCTAGTACTTAGAATTACCCTGTGTTCCCACACCCCCGGGCCAGTACTAAACACGGCGATGGGACATTCCATTTGGCCAACAACAAACAGATGCACCGCCAATATCAGCAGCCCTAAAAGTGTAGAAAAAACCAGTTGCCAAGGTAAAAACAGGCGTGGAGCTAGTACTTAGAATTACCCTGTGTCACCCACCCCAAAAAAACCCGAATGCCCACAGTCCCCCTTTACTGTTGAGCAGAGTTAAGGGGCAAATCACAGTTGGCCGACAATAAGCAAACTCACCTCCATTACCAGCAGCCCTAAAAGTGTAGAAGAAAACAGCTAGTACTTAAAAAAACAGCTAGTACTTAAAATTACTGGTTACAAGTTCGCCGTAATTAGGTATAAAGGCAGATTGGGGGGACCCTATTGTCTGACCTTGACTCCTATTTTGAAGAGCTTGTTATCATTTGGGCCGCTCAGGCGACCGCATTCACTCCTTAAATTTAATTACAGCAACGTAATTAACAACTTGGATCGTAATCAACCCTTAAAACTGATTCCTTACCTATTAATTACACTCAAATACGACATTAATTACACTCAAATATGACACTAGCGAGTCCACGTGGTGGAAGGTTACGACCGTTAGTAGTAGTGTGCGAGATTTGCCTCTGTAAAGGCTCACCCCTTTTCCTCGTTTTATTCCTCCTTTGCTCGTGTTTGTCCGTGTTTGTTGCGTTTGTTTTCGGTTTTAAGTGTGTTTTTGCCTGCGTTTGTTTAAGATTATTGTGCCTGTGTTCGTTTTCAAGTGATTTCGTTTACGTTTGTCCGTGTTTTATTGGAAATCGAAGTCAGAGTTGGCTGCACTTTCCCAATTCTCCAGAGTGTTTTGGATCAAGTTTCAGTTTTACACCCTGAACAATTACTCTCTCTCTCTCTCTCTCTCTCTCTCTCTCTCTCAAGGGTTGATTTTCAGGCATTTGAAGGCTTAGGTGTTTGTGTTGTGGGGTATGGGTACCCCCGGGGCCTCTAGGGGTGGGGGTGGGGTGGCAGGAGGCTTGCATGAGCAGCTGCCTTTTGTTCGTAATACTTATATAGCTCTGACTTCGTCTCTCGATGTTGTCCCATAGATGTAAGCCAAGGTAATCCTTACTCTAATAATAATTCATATTAAATTTAAGTAATTTAGTTACTTTTAATCACAAATATTGCAATGATAGTTACGATAATGACATAACTAAAGCTGAAGTCAGGATCAAAGACGTTACGTACGAACGCAATGGATCTAAAAATAACTTTACTGACTGCCTGGCTGACGCCAGACAACACACACACACACACACACACACATACACACACTCACTCTCTCTCTCTCTCTCTCTCTCTCTCTCTCTCTCTCTCTCTCTCTCTCCAAGAGAACATTTATACCAGATCTCCTTTGCAATGGTTGAAATACGAGAAATATGAACCAATGAACTGTCATTAGGTCTAGCTTGAACTCTGCTCAATGTCACATTGTGTTTCCTAGAGCTTTGATAAGGCGCCAAAAAATTTCATTTCCATTTTTCCTATTAAAGTTAAATTACATAATTACATGATTTCAAATGTGTGGAAGATGTGTATATTGATAAAGCTTGACAAAGCTAATCAATTTACTCGAATTTTTGCCTATAGGTAAAAATCATTTAATCTTTAGCCTAAATTTTAATGGTTCTTGATGTATTCAGTCAAACCTTTGCCATATGTCTATGAATTTCTCCACCTATATCCTGTGTAAAAAGAATCTAAAATCACAATACTTAATTAGCATTTAACTTACTCTTCATATATGACTTGAAACTTACATCATACTGTAGTTCCAATTAACATTCAGGATATGAAACTCATTTCAAGTCATGACTCACTTTATAAAAACGTTTCAACTACAGCTGAGGCCACTTATTGTACTTGTAAAAATGTAATGCAGACACATTTATACCATTAACTTTAAAATTCCTTGGAAGGTGCAAGTGGTACAAGTTTTGTAAACCAATCTGTATTCATTGTCAGTTGAACGTTCAAACTCAGGTATGGTAATATAGGGGTGTGAGGAACAACTTTCCTACCCCTTGTACTTACAAACCTTAACCACAAATTATTAACTTGTTAAATTTGTCAGCTTTCAAAGGAAATCCTTGCTTCATACATACTACAGCTACAGGGCATAGCTGTATACTGTCTTAATAGCTAAAATTTGATTTTAAGAAAAGCTCTATACACAAACAGGGCATAGCTGTATACTGTCTTAATAGCTAAAATTTGATTTTAAGAAAAGCTCTATACACAACCAAAGTTAAGTTATTTCACTCATGTTGAGCAATGCATGTGAATACCAAGTTAAGGAATTTCTTGAAAGATTAAGCCATTTTCTTGTAGTAAAAGGTTTCTTGAAAGATTAAGCTAACTTCTTTCAGTACTTGTTAGACAATGAGCAAGGTGTTCAGGCTTTTCTGCACCTTATATAAAAGGTATTTTTCCATCAATTTCTTGCAAGATTTAGCTAATTATTTTCTGTACATTTAAGACAGAGCAAAGTGATTCAGAGCAAGGTGATTCAGGCTTTTCTGTACCTTATATAAAAGGTATTTTTCCATCAATCTATCACCTTTCTATTACACCTTTGAGAATCTTTACAAGTAAACTAGTCTCTTAGGACATTCACAAAATACAGTCCTCACTCCAAGATCTCATCAATGACCCTTTAACCCTGTGGTAGATTTGCTTTAACATGGTTTACTCATTGGATGAGAAGGGTAAAAATATTAAAAAAATTCACTTATTGAAATAGTTTTATTACAAGTACAATACAATGCAAAACAGTTTGATAGTGCAATACTTCAGTTTGCATAAAAGGAACTCTGAACAATATAATAAACAGTTCATAAATTATCTAAAAGTGAAGTTAAACAGCAACTATAAAACCAATTAACAAAATAAACACTTTAAAACATTTCACTTTGAACACTTGAAGAGCCAGTAACTCATCACTAGTAAGATACAAAATCGAAGAATTAAAGTACCTTTCAGATCATACATTTAACCCACTTAAAATTACAATATACAAGGTTGAAAGAAGTTAAAAATAGTTTGGTAACACTTCAGTAACAAAAAACTATGAAAATATAGAGGTAATAAAAATAAAGATTCTTAGGTTGTACACTTGGCAACAAGTGATTGAGATTCATAAAAATATAACAGCTAATTCCAAGTGTAAGATTGTCATTTAAATATAACCACTGAGGTAATTACAAAGTTCTTTGGATAAAGATATTTAAAAAGTGAATGTATAAGAAATAATTACAAAGGTCATTAAAGATTCAGTTTTGCTATACACGAAAAAGGCAACAGATTCACAAATAAAAGTTCCCTTCAATAATTGCATTATGGAAAACCAAAAGATTGCTATTGAGAGAAAGGGGAAAACTTCAAATCAAAAAGGAAAATGAGGGAATTAAATATGAAATATTTAGGATCCAGTTATAAAACTTAAAGTTACCATGAGACTGGGCACTTGCTGGACACTTATCTAACTTTCCCCACTCCCAAAAACACTTTTCTAACTTTCCCCACTTCCAGAAACTGGAAGACTTGGAAGTGCAGAACTTCCTATAAGTACAAACTAAATCGAACACGGAATGGCTACACAGCAACAAAGCAAAGGGGAATTATGAAAATATTAGATTAAACCAAGTTAATTACCTCTAGGAAAGTTAAGCATAGTAAACTATATGCTTTATACAATGCAGTTCCACAAATCCTTGCAATTCCTTAAGTATGGAAGCCCCAAGGCAAAACTTAAGCTTCTTAAGGAAATTGTTGATTCAGTCCACCAGCATTACTGTAGTAATATCAAGCAGTCATTGTCCATATTCTACCAGCACAGGCAAGCTTGAATTCTTCACAAACAGCAGCCAAGAAGAATCAGCCATCACCACTTGAAACAGCACAAACACTTGCAAGGCACAGCACACACCAATCTTGTCACAAAGCTTCCATAAAACAGCAGAAACTGAACTTCCAAGAGATTTAACTTCCAGAGGATGAGATGTTTTCCATAAGAGGATCCAGGCCAAACCACAGGAGAACTGGTTCCTTTAAAATTGCTGGTCCTTCTCTTCACCTCTGAACAATGGTCCCAAGGGCTGTGAAAAGGAATAAAGTAAGCTTTATAAAGCTGAGTTCCATCATCACACCACTAGGTGGTGGGATAGTCACAAAGGCCCCTCTTACCCTGAATTTAGAAAAAAAGTCTTGATGTCAGATTAAATCTAATTACTTTTAATGTTAATTATTGCTCACGTTAAAGTTAAAGTTAATTCAGTGGGTTACATCCCATCCATGGGTCAGTCACGAAATATGTGAATATATATACTTTATAATTTAAATTTTCCCATAAAAAACAATTACCATTTATTTGCTGCCAAATATACCTTTGCATTAATTTTACAATTATCTTAAGAAGCCATTAAGAATATGTGTTTAAATACAAATATGCATTTTAATAAGACCAATTTAAAAGCCATCGATCGATTCCCAGCTGTCAAAATTGACCTTGAAAATGTAGTTGACCTTGAAAATATAGAAGGGTGTCATTAGAGCACCCATTGTTGCAATCCCGGAAGATCGTAGTGATTCAAAGACTGATCAAATTTATATTTATAATTTGTCAGTAAATACGTAATTTATTTCATAAAATTTAATAAAAAATTTATAATAAATGAATTTAAGCTTTAAAGACTGATTATATCGCCATTATAATGATTATAAATGGTTTGATTTATATGAAACATTATCGAAATATTACGAAAAAGCAAAATCCTGGGTGTCTAATAGCAATTGGCTTTGCCTCTATATAATAGGTTGAATAATTATGTCTTCTCGAGAGTGTAGTATCTCAAAGATTCGTCAAAATAACATTTATAATTTGTCAATGAAGACGTAGCAATTATTCATATAATAAAATAAAAAGTAAATATATTATATTTTTTATTTTAAATACTAATTATCATTATCATTGTCATTATTAACAATGTCAGATACGTAAGAAGCATTACCAAAATATTACGAAAACGCATTTGAGAGGGCTGTACTGTAAATCAAGTTTAAAAACAGTAAAAAATAGGTAATTTAACGAATATTATCATGTTAAAAACAATGAAATTGCGTTATATAACAACCAAAATGCGTATTTTATCGTTTGAGTGCGTAAAAGCTCGCTTACGCGCGCGCACAGCCTCAAAATAAGGAAGATTACACATGGGGGTAGGGGTTGTGGTCATCATCATCATGCCCAGTCCAATCACTTTGTCAACAAACGCCCTTTTTCAACTGAAACCGGGTAATGTAATTAAATATTTCGTATGGAATTGCCTCTCGGATCTTAATTACGTAATTAGGGACGTTTCTGTATGAAAATAGCCTTAATTATGTGTCGAATTGAGCTTAAATCTGCGAAAGATTTGAGCCGGCTTCAGAGGCCTGCCATGTGCCTGGGGCCATGTGCTCGAGTCCGGTCGTTTATTTAGCTCTAAATGTAAGCTTATTTAGGTCTACATAAACTTATTTAGGTCTAAATTAATTTATTTGAAGCCATATAGACCTAAATGCAATGATAGCAGATTGCAATTTAGCTGACTAGCCTTATGCCCACTGGTTGCCATACCTCTCAATGGTAATTAGCCCCTTAATTACGGTTTAGCTCATTTTTATCATATAATTAATTATATATTCGTAATTAAGTCATTATCATCCCTCTATCTCATCCTACTTCCAAACTCTTGCTAGGATGGTCTGGTTAGGGTAGGCTAGGCTACTTGCTAATTACTTGCTAATTTCCCTCAGCTCCAACCCCTTTCATTCCTTTGACTGTGCCTCCTCCTCCATTCATATTCGTTTTCTTCCATCTTGCTATCCACCCTCTCCTAAAAATTGTTTCATAACTGCAGAAGGTTTTCTTCTTCCTGTTAGGCCTGTCAGACCTTTCTACTTTCAATTCCCCTTTCAGCACTGAATGTCCTCGTTGTAGGACCCAGCACTTTAGCCTTTGGCCTAAATTATGTATAACATTCCATTGCATTTACTGACAACAGGTCAATGTTCGGCTTACTCAGACTTGCGGCAGACTGGACGTAGATCATGTACATGTTTGATGTCCCTCTCCAGTTCTGAGTTTTCAATTGCAGCGTCTGTAAATGGTTTTATTAGCTTAGTTTTGGGTGTCCAAATTGTGTGTGGGGCTTTTAACGCTGTTTTCTTTGCAATTGTTCCAGTGAATTGGCAGTACAGCGGCTGTACTTAACTGTTGGCCTGGTCATGTGGGAACCTGAAGCAAGTAACATCGTGAAGATGGAGATTTCAAATCAGTTATATAGCTCCAGAAATTGTAACCTGGTCACTTGCAAGATTATTCAGCATTTTTGCTTTCCTTTTTGCAATGGTTGCTTGCACATTTCTAATTTAGCCGTGCAGATTAATAATTTTGATCGAAGGAGATATGGCACTGTCAATGAAAGTGTATGTTGAGGCCAGCTGGCGTAAAATAGCCTCACGCTTGTAATGACTGAGGTCACCTTAGTTGAGGCACTCCATTCCAAGCACAGTTTTAGAATGTCCAGTCCAGAACAGCACATTCTTCTCTTGAGTGCTCTCTTAGGGTCTGGAATTGCTTGATTGCTTTCTTAGTGTCCATAATTGCTTTTTGTGTCATCTCATGCATCATTTTTCTTTAGTATTTACGTTAGGTTAGTGTAATTCCTTTTATAATAGGTTTCTTTCCCAATCCCTTCTTGAACATACGGCTCCCGTAATGACCTGGGCATGTGCGGAACCATTCCGCAACAATAACATGACAGTCCTGCCTTTCTCCTGCGATTTCCCCCAGCCAAGACCCTGCGTTCCCACAGGGTCCCCAGCCACGTTGGATAGAAACATGAGGTTAATAATAATTGACCAACAATAAACAAAACCACTTCCTTCTTCAGCAATGCTAAAAGTACAGGAAAAATCAATTTCCGAGGCAAGAATGCTTGCGGAGGTGTCCTGTAGATCGACCTTTAATCCTAACCTAACCTTGCCTTATCTAGGACGCTTTGCCTTTGGTGCGTTTTTGATTAAGCAGTGTATTGCTGGTTAACAAAGACGCAGGAGGAGTCCTAATTGACGAAAAGACTCGAGGTATGGGGTTCTGAAATGCCGATTGTGAGAAAGGAATGTGTGCTTGAATTCACAGGGGAAATCAGACCTCGTTGCACAGTGGCTGCAACACAGCCGAGCGTGTGTAAGAATATTTTAGATTGCAGAGTTGAAAAGAGCAGTGGTTTGTGTACAGTTCTCATTAACATAGGTTTAAATGAGGTGTTTGAATAACATTCGTCAAAATGTTTGCAAGGTTTTTTTTCATTTGCGATATGCTGACACCTTTTCCATTGCTCTCAGGTTAAGCGAACGGAATGGCCCAGGGGGCAGCAGGACAGGTGGCTCAGCCCATTTCGTTTCCCCTGGAGGAGGCACGTCACCCCACTGCTGTTTCCCCGTTGATTGCCCCTGGGACTTTGTGATGTGAGTCTTGAAGGTACTCTCATGCGTCACGCGGTCTTCCCATTCGTCACTGTCTTCCATACGTCACTCTGTCTTCCATACGTCACTGTCTTCTTTGTTCACAAAGTAAGTCAGGTTGGCTTGTGTTCACGTCTCGTAAATTTGGTCAGTGTTGGTCCAGAGGAAATGAGTAGTTCTGTTATTATTATTATTATATTATTATTATTATTATTCCTCTATTGAATTTTTATACTTTTTTCAGATCTCCTCCCATCCCCATACCCGTTTTTGGCCTTCAGTACCACAATGGAGGCTGAACGCAACCTCAGATTTGGCAGAGTTTCGAGCACAAGGAACCACCAATCGACTACTGTCCTCTGCCTCTTGGGTAAGCGATCTTTTTCTGTTCATTTCCTTTCCTCTCTTATCTCATCCACTTTTTTGGTCATTGGACAGAGCGGATGGCTGTTCCCAGGGTCATGTGGTGTCCTTGCCCTTTTAAATAGCCTGGTCCTATTTTTTTGACACCCACAATTATCTCCTATATTCTTGCTATCACCAATATATTCTTGTCTCAGTCATGCATATTTGTTACTTATAGAAAGACACATTGCATCAAGGGAGGCCATTCATCAACATTATCAGCCGTTACCCTGTAGGTTGTGGACGTTGCAACGTTTCCTTTCAATCTCCACATAATTATAACCAGTCCTTGACACCTCTTTTCGTTCTTTCATCTTTGCCACTTTTATTTCAGATGCATCTCTAGTTTATCATGACCTCTGAAGCCGTAACTTTCATGAAGGCACTGTCGTAAGCCTGACTTTGTCTATTCTGAAGGCTCATGCCATATGCACAAGGTGCGTTTTCTGTTCAGGACAGCAGAAGCACCAATATGCAGTAAATGTACCTCACTGTAGAACTTCTCCAAAGTTCCTGAGGTCCTCTATTCCTCACACTCTTGGACTGTGGAACAGTCTCCCTGACGATGTCCTGCAATTAGAACTTCAAAAGTTCAAGGGAAGATGCAATGCATTTCTACCCTAATACTATTCTCTTGGTATTTTAGTACATTTTTATCTATTTATTAATTAATTTGTCTTTTTAATAAGTGAGATCCCTTCTTTCTGTATTTCCCTTTATTTCCTCTTACTTCTTCCTAATGAGCTCCTTCATATTCTTTGGAAGCTTCAAGAATTTCAAGTCAGTGGACCCTTTGGTGGGCTTGTTCCATATGAATAGGGGTTTTCATCTTCTGAACAATAATAATAATAATAATGATAATATTCTAGTTAGCAGAGGCATTCCCATTCAGCTGATTTGATAAATTTCATTTTTTCAGGTCCTTTACAATAAGAAAATGTTCAAGAAGGAATAGAAGATGCAGTCAGTGATCACCTTATGGACCTCCCAGCGGACATGGATTCATTTTGTGTGAGTGCCGCCATTATTCCTGATTCTGACGTCAATGTTAGATAGGTGGTGGACCAGTATTCTCAAAAAACAAAAACTCCAAATGAAGCTGTAATGTCATACTCTGGAACCCATCGAGTCTCGTAAATATGAGGCCTACAGTATAGCTAATTGTCGATAGCAACTTTCCCATGCATTGGCTTGTTGGTGTTTGTGTAGGCTGTCAGTTCTTTTCAGAAATGTTACCTGCCATTTAAAACTTGTTCATTTATCACTTCTGCTAATTTGAAGAGAGTTTATGGCCTCCTGTTTGACTGGTGGTATTTCAGGATTCTTTTTCACCGTTACTGGAAAGACAAAGGTCCTTAGAAAGGTTTTGGGAGATGGGGTGGTCTGCTGTTACAGTGGGCTAGCACATTATAGACAAACATTTTCACATATATATAGAAAGAGCTTCTAAATTGTGTTTAGGCAATGTGTTGTCAGTTTCCAGTACCAGAATTCTCTTGTTCATTTGCTGTTGAATTCTGGAAGGTCTTGATTTCTGTGTCATTGTTCCAATACAGTGCTTTTAAGTTTAAAAGTCTTTGATATTACTGGAAAGCATCACGAACCATTGCCCTTGTATTTTTAAGATTGTTTCTGTATGCACTGTATGTGTTACATTATTTCTTTGTAATTATTATTATTATTATTGTTATTGAGATATACTTTTCTGTGTTCCCAAGTCACCGATCTGTTAGGCATCTTCCAGACGAGTGTTCAGTCATTTTGAATGATGATAATGGTAATCATTGTTTACAGAACAAATTTCCAAGGTGGCATCTGTTTCCCAGTCTTATATTTGCTGCAGATTTTGGTTTGAAACGAGTGAAAACGGCGATTTCGCGTCGACGTACCCTGTACCTTACATTGTACCCTTTCGTTATCATTTCCTAATTATCCGCTTCGTTGTTCGAACGTTTTTTCTTTGTTTTCTCATCTGCCTCTGCCGAGATGGGTCGTTGTGGTTCCTCTACTCAGGATGTGTTGTTAAGAGGATTGGTATCACTTCTGCCGTCAGAATTGGTATCGTTATTGCTTTCCGAATTGGTACCAGGGTTGGTATCACTTCTGCTATCAGAATTGCTATCAGGACTGGTATCACTATTGCTAACAGAATTGATATCACTTTTGCCATCAGAATTGGTATCAGGGTTGGGACCACTATTTCTATCAGAATGGGTACCAGGATTGGTATCACTATTGCTATCAGAATTGGTATCATAATTGGTATCACTTCTGCTATCAGAATTGGTGTCACTCCAGCTATCGGAATTGGTATCAGGACTGGTATCACTATTGCTGTCAGAATTGGTATCACTATTGCTATCAGAATTGGTATCACTATTGCTATCAGAATTGGTATCATAATTGGTATCACTTCTGCTGTCAGAATTGGTGACACTCCAGCTATCAGAATTGGTATCAGGACTGGTATCACTATTGCTGTCAGAATTGGTATCACTCCAGCTATCAGAATTGGTATCATAATTGGTATCACTTCTGCTATCAGAATTGGTATCACACCAGCTATCAGAATTGGTATCATAATTGGTATCAGGACTGGTATCACTATTGCTATCAGAATTGGTATCACTCCAGCTATCAGAATTGGTATCACTATTGCTATCAGAATTGGTATCAAGACTGGTATCACTATTGCTATCAGAACTAGTATCACTATTTCTATCAGAATTGGTATCACTTCTGCTATCAGAATTGGTATCACTCCAGCTATCAGAATTGGTATCAAGACTGGTATCAGTATTGCTATCAGAATTGGTATCAATTCTGCTATCAGAATTGGTATCACTATTGCTATCAGAATTGGTGTCAGGATTGGTATCACTATTGCTATCAAAATTGGTATCACTTCTGCTATCATAATTGGTGTCAGGATTGGTATCACTTCTGCTAACAGAATTGGCATCACTTCCGCCATCAGAATTGGCATCACTTCTGCTAACAGAATTGGCATCACTTCCGCCATCAGAATTGGCATCACTTCCGCCATCAGAATTGGCATCACTTCCGCTATCAGATTGGTATCACTTCTGCTATCAGAATTGGCATCACTTCCGCTATCAGAATTGGTATCACTTCTGCTATCAGAGTTGGCATCACTTCCGCTATCAGAATTGGTATCAGGATTAGTAACACTTCATGTTTCATCTTCTGAATAATAATAGTAATAATAATTAGGTTTCGGTGTTTGCGAAGGAAGTCGTTTCTTTTCGAATAACTTCTATACTTTTCCGTTAGGGACTTTTACGGGTATCGTTTCTGCTCCTTTTAGTAAGACGGGTATTGGTCTGCTTTTCACCTGAGGGTATTTCAGTATTCCGGGATTACTGGAACATCGAATGCCCCTTGAAAATGTTTGGGCATTACTGTATACTGCCATTTTATTAGCCTTCCTGTACATTGCAGACCAACATTATTATGTAAAGATAGAAAGAGGAATAACAGAAAGCAATAAATTTAACAAAAGGCGAATTAGAGATTGCTTGGAGAAGCATTGACTTCTGGGAAATCGCACTGCAGAACGGAGGGTTGTTTTTATCTCCGTAAAAGTACCTGGGGTTGCCCAGGCTGGAAGCTTTCACTGAAAAAATAATGCAATTTATAAATAATGGGATCTGAGTGACCAATCCGCAATCAGTTTATTGCATTTTGAATGTCTGTAAATTCTCAACTTTCTGCTTACAGTTTGGGTACTTCTGTAGACTGTAATCTGCCCTGTAGAGTATCTCTTTGACCTTCAATTATTTGTCCTCTTGCTTTGACCTTTTCCAGCCCAAATTCTTTATTGTGACCTTGTTCTAATTGTGACCTCTGGTTTATTGACAGATCCTTCGCCCAATCCCTGTCATTGCCTAGAAGCATGACTCAGTGATCCGAAACTTGTACCTCTGTTGAATAGGTTGCTAAACAAGAATCATCCCTGCCAAGTCAGTTCAAGTCAGGTTGTTGCAGGCTAAGTTTGGCTTTGCATGATGAAAGACGTTTGTATGAATTAATTGTTCCGTTTTGTTTGTTGTGATGTTTTTATTTTTGTTTGATTTTTTGTTTCCTTATTAAGTTTGTGTGTGGATATGTTGTTTATGAATGTGTCGTTGGTGTAATTCTGCAGAGTTCAAATGAATTCTTGAGTTTATTTTTGAGCCGAATATGTTTTTGTTGTAGTGAAATGAAGATTTCATGGAAAAGGACAAATTGTTGCAGAAATGTGTCATTATTTTTGCACCAGACTACCAATTTACTCTTTTGTATTTACTGTACAAGTATTTAAAAGCTGGTTTTTGTAGTATTGAGGTGGAATGCAGGATAAGTTCTGATGAACTATAATATTGAGTTAGGCTAAGTTAGGATAAGGTTCTGTCTGAAGGTCTTCAGGCCACCGTAATATTAAAGAAATAAACTAGGTTAAGGAAAGTCAGAGTTTCATTGAATAACCTCCAAAACTGTTCCCATCACACTGCCCTAATTGTGTACTATAAAAAGCCCCTACAAGGTCACATCTGCCATTGGTTACAGCCTTAGTCTCTGATAGATCTTAGACATTCTTTAACTTGTTCTTGTGGTAGTTTAATGCATTGTTTTCCTCTTGTGTGACCTTGAAAGTTGATGCCCAAGTTTGATTTGTTTGTCATTTTTATTTTGTAGTCTTAAAAAATTGAAAGGGCCTTCTCCCAAAATTTGTCAGACTCCATCTTTTCATTTTTCAGTTTTAAATCCATTTTTGCTTGTGATTTTATCCTGAGTGCACCTTGTATTTACACAATTTCTTTGTTGCAGATATTCCGATTGTGCTGTTGGCGACCGGTACAACGTTATTGCACGGCTAAGCTCAAGCTGCGAAGATCTTCCAGCGGTTTGCTCATTGTCAACTTGAAATTGATCGATTATCGTTGCGTAGAGGCTTTTGTGGTCTAATTATTATGTCACTTTTTCCCCAGTGTCCTTTTAATAAACCCTTGAAGTTAATCGTACTTAATAAAGATAGTGAGGTCAAGTGATAGTGTGATAGTCACTGTAACCTCACTTGGTGGAGTACCAGCATCTAGATTCCATCTAGAATAGAAATCTCTTTGTTCATTTGTCTGTTAAACTCTGAAATGGTCTTTTTGTATAACTCTGAGATGGTGTTCTTGCATATACTGCTGTTTCCAATGCAGGACTTTTTTCAAGTTTAAAATTGTCTGTGAAACTGACATAAAGTATATTATGTATAATCACCTTTGGATTTTATATTTTTCAAGTGTTTTTGTAAGTGCTGTACACAGTACATTTTTAATAATTATTACGGGTATTTTTGTACATTTCTGTGTTCCCATTTCATGTCTGGGTACTTCTAGTGTGTGGAAAGTTGTTTTTGCAAATCAGTGAACTAATTTTAGGCTCGTTTGATTGATGTTCACTTGTTATATATTGTTATAATTGTAAGAATTGAGTTTTCAATTCAGTGCCCAGTTTGCATATTATAAGCCCTGTGATAAGTTGAAACTTTAGTTATTTTATTTGCACACCCTACCCACAGTGCATAATTATATAGCTGATGGAAATCTTACTTTGTAATTATCAGTTAATCATGTTGGAATGTTGTCGAATGTTAGAAAAGAGAGAGAATCATTCAGAATGGATGTTTGGTATTTTAAAGTGCATTCTCTCTGGGCCAGCCATTTGTGTATAGAATTACAAAAGAGAGTTTAACCAGACCACTTTGGTCATAGTGGTCACATTTTGTGACCATTATGACCAAAATTGGGCAAAATTGAAGGTTGTGCTATTTGATGGGAGATTAAATTGTCAAAAAATGTCCAAAATTCATGAAAATTGGTGGATTTTGGGTCAGGTTAGGTCAAGTTGGTTCACATTTTTGAGTTTTTTGATGAGTTAATGCCTCTATAATGAGTTATAGAAGGCTTTAGTAAATTTTGGGGTCATCGAATTGTCAAAAATGCCCCAAAATTGTGAAATTTGGTCAATTTTGGGCAATACGTTGTACCCGTAAGCCTTTGGTAACACATCTGTATTGTAGCCATTTATATTTTTTTGTGTGTGATGGATTTGTAACAAATATTGCCTAGTTTTCTCTAATATGTTTTGGGGAAATGTATACAGATATGTAATTGTAATAACCACAATGCTCTCGTAACTTCTCGAATTCTTCACACTTTGTGGACACGCTTGTCAGTGCAAAGCCTTAGATCCAAATGCAAGAGTGAAGTAATTCTAATGTCCGTAGCAGAGTGCAAAACTGCGTCTGGAATATCAGAACGAGGTCATGGTACCAAAGGTCAGGTTGGCAATGTGACCTCGTTCATGTACATCTTGGTTATTACAATCATGTATCTGTAGATGTTATAGCGACTGTGTTCATGTGTTTCAATGTGCTGTGCCCATACACTTAAAAAGTGTTCGATCAAGGCGATTCCACGATTTAAGATGTGTCTGTTGTGGAAGGAAATTATTTTGTATTACCTGCCTATCACAGTTGTGTATTTTGTTCAGAAGGAAAAGGTTTCATGTTGGACTTACCTGCTTCACCCATAGCTATATTTTTGAGGGAACCAGTGCCCCAGTTTGTGCTCACTGTGGTGGTCAGCTATCTGTCGAACACATGCTGGTGCGCTGTCCTAAATCCCATCGCCTTAGGGCACAGTACTTACTAACTGGGAAGACTATTTTAGAAGTTTTAAATGATGATGTTGAGGTAGATAACCTTATGGGTTCTCTGAAAGAATCTGGTCATTTTAATGATATATGATGTCAGTATATATTTAATAAAGATTTGAGTCATGTTTATTTTATATTCTAAGTATATATTTTAAATATAAAAGTTTAATATATCTTTACTTTCTGTTGGTTCTATCTGATAAATTATTCATTTTTTGTGTTCATATTTTAACACTGAATTTTACTAGTATGTCATCACTCACCTACGTTATGTACAGCGTATGGTTCTAGATTTTATGCCAGTGTTTGCACATGTATATAACGTGTATGCAATCCTGCTTATCATTGTCGTATAACAGCGGAAAGGCAGAACGCATCATCTCCAAAATCCCCGTTTTGAGAAAATCGAACTTAAAGTTTTAAACATCCATTACAGTACTTTGTTCCTACTTGTGTCAGTGCTGTGTAATTTTGCATATTTGCAGACCGACATCTCCACTCTTGATTTAAGCCATTAGATTTCCACAAATCCTGTATATAATTGCAAAATTAATGATAATGTCACACTAACTTCTGCTAAAATGTGGACACGATGTCTTGTAATCCTTTGCTTTAATAATTTTATAAAAATATTGGGCAGAATGTATATTAACCAAAAGAGTATGGAATTTAGAAGGTAAAAGTATTGTTTTCTGGATAGAAAAAATACATCTATTTAATGCAATTGTTTATTGAAAAAAATTCATCCACTTATCAAAAAAATCCTTATGGATTTTGGGTCAACATAATTCGATAGCAGATCTTTGCTCGATTCGTTATGTGGCATGTTGACCCAGAATTCTCTTCTGTTTGGGGGCATTTTGCAAACTAGCTTGTCAATTGTATTTTTCCTTTTAGAAGATATTCCCTTGGGACAGTTTTCCAGGGGAGTCATTAGGAGATCACGTGTTATTTTAACTGTCTTTTTTGCAAAATTACGAAACTTATATTGAAGCTCTTTGAAAGAGGTCTTGTGCTGAAATCTAATGACTCCTTTCTCAAACATTACATCTACAGTTGATTTGTGATTGTTTGTTGGTGGGTTATTAAAGAAATATTCCTTGCCATTGATGCCCAGTACCTCCAGTCGCTTCAGGTCTTTTCAATCTGGCCGTGGATGGCATCAGCAGCCGTGAATCTGTGGCCTGGTGTCAGATATTTGAAGTTAATGCTATATATTAATTTGGTTTTCAGAAAAGAAAATCCTGTGCATCTCTTTGCTCTTTAATAAGTTGATTCATCCCGTACCATAGCATAATGTTTATCTTGTACTTTACAGTCTTTTCCCTTCTTTAATGCCTGTTTCCCTCACGGTGGCAATTGTTTCGTTGAATACAATCAGTCGAGGCACGGAGATGCGGCTTTTCAGTCCTGTAATCGTTGGAAGCAAGAGAACTTTGAATTATCTTCGTTATAGGTTTGACAAACGTCTTTCCATTATTATTGAGTGATCTTTCTTATTTTCGGGGATGCATCGACCCCTCATGTCAGGCTGTGCTTTGTTCGTCCTTCCAACAGAATCTTCAGAATTTTTCACCACGTCGACAACGACTATTGCCGCTGTATCCAAGAGTTCCTACGAGGAATGTCCGGCAGACCTGTATTTCATTCCCTGATTTATTGAGCAAGGAATAAGATTTCCCGGTTGTGTGTCGTAAGTGATGTTCCATTTCTCTTTGTGGATTTTGCCTCTCATTTCTGTCAATTGTGTTGCACATCTTCGCCTGCACTCGTCAGCACAAAGTGTAAGAAGTGGATGATTCTGCCTCGGAATGTGCTGCCTCTCTGCTGTCGTTCGAGGTCTTTTGGGAGGATTATTTTCTGTAACAAAATTCTCCTGGTTTGCTTTACTTCTGTCACAAAGCTTGGGTCGTCTGATTCGCAATTTTCATTATTTTCTCGATTTGTATTAGCTAATGTTGCAGTACAGGCAGTCCTCGGGTTATGTCGTTGTGAGTAGATTGTGAGTTAAGTATGCCCCATACAAGGAGAGTACTGCTTACAGCAAATATGCTGTTTTTCTGGGATCACACTGTGCTCAGTGACTTTTCACAGTAAGAGGCTGATTCTGGTGTCATTATAAAACTGAATATTTGTACATTATTTTGCCGTGTTCATAAAAGGATAAAACTTATATAACATAAATGAAAAAGATGTGCAAAGTTGGCTGAAAATTGACCTCAGTGACTTACCAGTATGAGTCATCGGTAGAAGATTGAAAGCCAACTTTGGCTCGTTATTTTAAAGTGTGAGACTTGTTATATTCCTTTTGTGAAGATACAGCTATAAAGCACAAGTATTAAGCTTTACAGTGACACCAAAATCATCATTTTAACAACTTTTTAAAACTATTTTGATATAGTTTACACATCTTATTGAGCCTGATGATATTTCAGTCAGTGTCATCAGGAGAAGATTTTCAGCCAATTTCACACATCGTTTTGAGTTATAAAGTTCTTATCCTTTTACAAACATACAGTAATAAAGCGCAAGAATTCAGCTTTATAATGGTACCAAAACAAACCTTTTAGTGCGGAAGGTCGCTTAGCACAAAGCAATCTAGAAAAACATTGTATTTGCCCAAAAATTCAAATTGAGAAGCAAGTGTGCTCTGTAAAAATGTCCTTCAGTTTAACCTACATTACTGTACGTTGGTTTTATGAGTTAAATTTAGGTGTAATAAATAGTTTTTAGGTTTTCTAAGTTGGTAACGTTAGATTTGAGTTTATCGACATGCTTATATAATGAGTTGTATATATTTGTATCAGACTTCTTTTGTTTTGGCCTTGTTATGGTCAATTTCTGCATGAAATTGGGTCAAATCTGGTCTCAGTAGGCAGACATTAGGTCATATTCTCTGTGAAATTTGTTAAGTCTGGTCAAAGCAGGTCTCTGCAGGTCAATTTTTGTGTGAAATCAGGTCAAATCTGGTCTCAGTAGGCAGACGTCAGGTCATATTATTTGTGAAATTTGTTAAGTCTGGTCAAAGCAGGCCTCTGCGGGTCATCTTCTTTGTGAAATGGTGTCAAACCTGGTCTAGGGCCCTCTTCAGGTCATTTGCTCTATGGAATTGGTTCAGATCTTAGAAGGACTTTTGTGTTTGGCACTTACAAGGTCAGCTTAGAAGTATAGTAGATGGGTCTTGGTGGTGCAGTGGGAAAGGCAATATACTGTATTCCATTCTAATATTTAGCTATGGGGCTTAGCGTCCACTCTGTGGTCTGTGAGAAATGGAGAACCCAGTCTCCACAGCTCGTCACCAAAGTCTGGGATTTGGTCTGTTAATTCAGCCTGTTTTAACAGCTTTTTGGTTTAATAAATGTTCCAGGGAATATTCCTCGTTATAATTGTTTGCTTCTCCTGTGGTTTATGCCGTTGTGTAGGCCGAGATGAACTGCTTTTTAGACATCCTTGTTCATCGAAGAAGTCCTTTAGGCTGTGAGGTACAGCCATGCTGTCCCGCAGCAGAATATTCCATAGTCATAGGCTTTTTTATGCTTTTAGCTGTCTCTGGGGATTTGAAAACATCCGATTGCAAAAATATGGTACTTTGTCAGCATGTTGGTGAAGTACAGTGGTGTCCGTCTTTCCCTCTTACATCTTCCTTTTCCTAAAACTTCCAAAGGATCATTCTTTCTTTTATTCATTTAAATCTTCAGCTGAAAACCCATATGGACAAAGTCAAGGGACTATTAATCCAAGGTGGAATCAGCCTGCAGAGAAACAAACTATAGGAAAAGTTGATCAATAATCATGTGGGAATAGAGAATAAAATTGGTACACCCAAAAGTCAGGAGACGTCAGCAGAGAAAAGAGATGAATTTGCACCTTGTTGAAATATTTGGAGATCGGTAAAACTAGTAAAACTATTTAGTAGTAAAGATAAAACTCCTTCCCCGTGCAACTTTGCCACAGGGTAGTCGTTAACCCGCAGAAGCCTCCCCCTAGAGGATGTCGTTCAATCGGAACTTGATAAGTCCAAGCCAAGATGCCATGCATTACTACCCTAAAACTATTTTCCTTGCATTTTAATACATTTTTATCTATTTATGAATCTATTTTTCCTTTTTTAAAATAAGTGGGAGCTGTCATTTCTGTATTTCCCTTTACTTCTTCTCAATGAACACCATAATCTTTGGAAGCTTCTAGAATTTCAAGTCAGTGGCCCCTGTGGTGGGCTTGTTCCGTATGAATAGGATTCATCTTATGAGTAATACTCTATTTTATATTAATGATAATTTAGCTGTCGAGTTTATTCTTTTCCTGAATCAACAGGGAACTGGAGATCTGTTTTAGGTGTTATTTAAGTTTTCTTTGTTTATAAAGTATTCCAAGATGGTGTATGTTTACATAACTTGTAATTGTGGTCAGAAGAGTATTGTAAATATTATTATTATAGACTGCAGTACAGTATCTGCAAAAATACAGAACTGAGAAAAATGTTAGATACTCTGTTGCCTTACCACTGATTTTGCAGTTACTGCAAATGGGACCCCCTGAATACCCATGCAAAAGTGTTGCAGAATCATTCCGAAACTGCAGTAACTTGTGTATTAGTGTTTCATGAGCCCTATAGGTGGTATATATCAATTTTGGACATTTTTGCAGATACTGCAGGTTTCCATTGTAGGGCAGAGTACCAAAGCCATCATAAGAAAGGAAGATTTTATTTACAAAGTAATAGCATATGGAAAAATATCACAAAAAACTTTTAATTCGTAGTAGTTTACGAAAAAAGATTGACTTTGTTTATCGAAATGACATTTTTTTTATGTCGAATCTGTTCATGAAAACTAACAAACGAATCGATGTTCCTTTAAAATTCTCTTCTTCCGTGTCTTTTCAGAACCGAAGAAAACATAAGGTTTATTAAAACCAAAGTAAGTATAATGTGAATTAAAAATTGGTTAAACTGTGTCTCTTTAATCCATCCCTGTTTTTATCGTCAAGCGATGATCTCAGTCAGCAGAAGCAGAAACCAAAATAAGAGTAGTTGCTTTACAACGTGATAATATGCATAAAACTCTGTCTCCATCCCGAGTCTTTCATGACCTATACTTGTGGGAAAATGCATAGACTGGTACATCTGCATAAAACACCGACCACGAAAAAATGTTTTTGGCTCGTATGCAATGACTTGAAGGGTGTTAGAAGTTGTATTAGTCCAGTGCTTAGATCGCATCGTATAATCAGAATGCCAATGGGTTGTGTAGTGTCCCTGGATGAAACTGTCTAAAGGGAACAAAGGTGGAATTTTCGCCTGCACCTCACATTGGTTGTTGCAGGTCAAGTCTGGTGGTTGATAATGAGTTGGGTGGTACGACCACAGGTTTTGAAACTGACGAGGTTGGGGTTAAGGAGCTGTGGTCAATCGCATTTCCCCACAATAACTGCGATGCTGAGGAGACGGTGTAAATCGTTCAGCGAATTTTAGCTGAGAAAATTGGACCACAAGATTTTGCCAGAATCATTTCTGCAAGGTTGGCACTGTCATGGGGAGCAAAGCCTTGTCTGCCATCATGATTGCAGTTAATGAAGACTACCTTGTCGCATCCGTCAATAAGTAATTGCTTTACAACATGAAAGTACGCATTAAAATTACATGATTTTCTAGTAACATTAAGGTTATTGCAATCATCTGGGTGCAACATTGATGTGATGTTGAAGAGTTCTTGTCAAGGTGAAGTTTTGATAAACGAAGTGTCTGGGGATTGGTGATGTAGGCTATCGTAGATTTTTGAAGTGAATCCAGAAACTCTGCTTAGAATACGCAGGGTTTACCGTCATAAATCTGGGTATATTGGACACAATTATAAATCCTGAGGAAAGTAGGATTAATGAGTATGCTGTATGCATGGAGGGACAAGATAGAAATGAATGGAAAGGGGATTAATGAGATTTAAATCCTCCAACAAAATCAAAGAAGGATTTAAGAGGTTGAATCCTTCAACAAAATCAGAGAAACAGGATTACAGGAATTGGGTTGAATCCTACAGGTAAGAGGTGGAAATTTAGAGTTGGTGGGTAGTTAGTCCGTTTCTCTCTCTCTCTCTCTCTCTCTCTCTCTCTCTCTCTCTCTCTCTCTCTCTCTCTCTCTCTCTCTCTCTCTCTCTCTCTCTCTCTCTCTCTCTCTCTCTCAAAGCAATGGTTATCTCTAAAAGTAGTAATTTCTCTTGCTCTCTCAAAGCAATGGTTATCTCTCTCTAAAAGTAGTAATTTCTCTCGTGCTCTCTCTCTCAAAGCAATGGTTATCTCTCTCTAAAAGTAGTAATTTCTCTCTCTCTCTCTCTCTCAAGCAATGGTTATCTCTCTCTAAAAGTAGTAATTTCTCTCTCTCTCTCTCTCTCTCTCTCTCTCTCTCTCTCTCTCTCTCTCTCTCTCTCTCTCTCTCTCTCTCTCAAAGCAATAGTTATCTCTAAAAGTAGTAATTTCTCTCACTCTCTCTCATAAAGCAAAGGTTTCTCTCTCTCTCAAAGCAGTGTAGTAATCTCTCTCTCTCTCTCAAAGCAATGGTTATCTCTCTCTAAAATTAGTAATTTCTCTCTCTCTCTCTCTCTCTCTCTCTCTCTCTCTCTCTCTCAAAGCAATGGTTTCTCTCTCTCCCAAAGCAATGGTTTCACTCTCTCTCTCTCTCTCTCTCTCTCTCTCTCTCTCTCTCTCTCTCTCTCTCTCTCTCTCTCTCTCTCTCTCTCTCAAAGCAATGGATATCTCTCTCTAAAAGTAGTAATTTCTCTCTCTCTCTCTCTCTCTCTCTCTCTCTCTCTCTCTCTCTCTCTCTCTCTCTCTCTCTCTCTCTCTCTCTCTCTCTCTCTCTCTCAAAGCAATGGTTTCTCTCTCTCCCAAAGCAATGGGTTCACTCTCTCTCTCTCTCTCTCTCTCTCTCTCTCTCTCTCTCTCTCTCTCTCTCTCTCTCTCTCTCTCTCTCTCTCTCTCTCTCTCTCTCTCTCAAACAGCAATAGGATAATCATGCATTGAATTATTACATAGAAAATGCAATTATGTCTCCATAGACTATGTTAATGGGATATCTAAGCCATTTGTTTATATATTTGTATATATGTGTATGTATGTGTATATAGCTATATGTGTATGTATGTGTATTCATGTATGTATTCTGTGATTGTATCCATTTTTTGCACAATTTAATTCATATAAATACAAATTTGTGTATTTGTTAATGTTTTGTAGGCTTATATGTGATTCTATTAATGTGTAGGTGTATATACTGGCACATACACATGTGTATATGTGTACAGATGTATGTATATACACATGAGTATGTATATACACAGGTGTATTAGCTTTTGTTTACATTTGAAGTAGTGTTTGTAGGCCTATATATTTATATATGTGTATATGTATATCTATGTCTATACACAATACACTGGCATATACACACTCATACACACACATGTGTATCTGTGTATTTTATGGGCTATATAGTAAGTGTTTTGTTAAATATATAGAAAATCACCTAAATATTATAATTGCAGTAAAGGTCTTAGTTGGCTACAGGCAGCCATATTGTTTTCCGTTTTTTTTGTTTTGTCATTTGTTTTGTGGTGTTATCATTAATAAATTAATGTATTAGTAAATTTTCTTCCATAATAAATTAATTTATTAGCGTGAAAACAAGTAGTTTATTTTATATTTAATATTTAGTAACAACTGTTACCTAGATTTTCTAAGTTTCACCAAAAATCTTTTAATATTTTCTTGTGTTTGTTGTTTTGCCTCTAAGAGTAACAATTGTTACCCAAACAAACAACTCTCCACTGGAAACTCTGACAAGACTGACCTTCTTGTCTCAACAACCAATCAGAACTCTTCTTTACACAGCCCAGCCAATGGGGGGATGGCTTTTAAATACCCTTATTGAAATGCCCAAGTTCTCAGCCAATCAGAAACGAGAGTTTGTAATCCTGTCTCCTGATTGGTCCAGGGAGAATTGGGCAATGATTTTCCAATAGTCTGGGACAAGAGTCACAAGACTTAGTGTTTACAGCTAGAGTGAAAATAGTGACTTTTTTATGGAATTAATTGTAAGTTTATTCATTATTTTTCAATGTCTTTTTATTCTGGGTCATGTTGGGATCATGCTGAGTCACATTAGGTCACATTTTGGGCATTCATTGACCAATTTATAACCCAAAATAGGGTTTCATGAAAGTGTGAAGTGAGTAGGGGCCCATGAAATTGTCAAAACTGTCCAAAATTCTAGGAAAATGATAGATTCTTTATCAAATTGTTGTCACATTGTGTCAATTTAGATCACATTGTGTCGTACTGGGTCACACTGGGTTATGTTGGTCACATTTTGGGCATTCATTGACCAATTTATGACCCAAAATAGGGTTTTGTTGCAGTATGAAGTGAGTAGGGGGCCATGAAATTGTCAAAACTGCCCAAAATTCGAGGAAAATGATAGATTCTTGATCAAATTGTTGTCACATTGTGTCAATTTAGATCACATTGTGTCGTATTTGGTCACATTTGGGTTACGGTGGGTCACATTTTGCACATTCATTGACCAATTAATAACCCAAAATAGGGTTTTATTGATGTGTGAAGTGAGTATGGGCCCATTAAATTGTCAAAACTGCCAAAAATTCGAGGAATTTGGTAGATTCTTGATCAAACTGGTATCACATTGTGTCATATTGGGTCACATTGGGTTATGTTGGTCACATTTTGGGCATTCATTGACCAATTTATGACCCAAAACAGGGTTTTATTGCAATATGAAGTGAGTTAGGGGGCCATTAAATTGTCAAAAATGCCCAAAATTCGAGGATTTTCATAGATTCTGGGTCAAACAGGATCACATTGAGTTATGTGGGTCATACGTGGTCATACCCAAAGGTATTCATGGAGTTTGACCAATAAATCACCCAAATTGGGTATCCCTGAAGGGTGAAATTGGTTTAGTCCGAGTGAATGGTCATAAATACCCAGATATTGTGGAATTTACTAGATTCTGGGTCCAACTGTGGTCAATGTGTGTCACATTCAGTGTTTAGAGACAAATTAAGGCCCCATAATTGAGTTTTATTTAAGGCTTAAATCAATTTTGGGCTCCCACAATCCTCTGCAGAGTCTGGTATGTGGTTATTTGACCTTATTTGTCCTAATATGAAATTTTTCTTATGAATAAGGTCACTTAAATGTGGTGTATTAGGTCAATTGATACCTTATGTAGGATAGGTCAGTGTCATCTTCTAGGTTGTAATAACTAGTTATAGATAGAGTTTATGACCTGACATATGGGTTGTAGGTCAGTGATGACCTGTTATATTATTTAAGCTGTACAATCTTAATAATCACTGGAACAGTCCTGGCCAAATTTAAGGTTATAGGTCAGGTTAGGCCATACTGAGGTTGTTATAAGTGTTATAACTCTCTCTCTCTCTCTCTCTCTCTCTCTATTGAGTTCGTCACCTACCACAACCGATTATTCTCCCTCGATATTCGAGATTAAAGTTAAATTTTTTTTAGCGGCGTTTTTAACCTCATTCCCATATCAAATCTATTAAAATTATATAATATTGAAAATTTCACTTATCGAAATATTCCATTGTATAAAGATAATGTAAATATGTTAATATTTATAATTTTGCCAAATTTTTGAAAAATATATCTTTCTCCGATCGGCCAACTCATACCAGCGGTGGGAATGTAATTTTTTTTAATGTTTACATTTTTGTATCGATGTTTGTTGCTTAACATGTGGTACAAATGATATTGAATTATATATCAGTGTAAAGGTAATTTATCATACTATTTCACGATGTATTGGGAAACATGATATATCAATATTCCGATTTACTGAGAATTTTTTTTTAATAAGAGTCACATAAACAGCTATTCCGTTCGCCGCACTTAACGACGCCAATTATCTATATTTTGCAGTTTTTTGAAAGCGATTTATCATACCATTCGTAGCTCAAATAGTAGTAAATAGTACATCGTCGGAAAGTTAATTTATCAGGCTTTAACAAGGTGTAAACAGAAGTGATATATAATTTTTCTACGATTTATCATGAATTGTTAAAAAAAAGTAGTACGATTTTTTTTCGTTACGGCTAACATTTACTCGTAATATCGATATTTAATTTTAATTTTTTCGTAATTTTAAGCATATCATGATAAAGACCAACTCTTTAGCTTTAAAAAGACACCTAATTCATTATCATAGCTTCAAATATGACGTCATACGGAGCGATTGAAAAAAATAATTGGTAGGAATTTTCGTTCAGTGAAGTTCGTATCCTCGCCCAAAAAGACGTTAGTTATTCTTTCTCTCTCTCTCCCTCTCTCTCTCTCTACGTCGTCTGCAATCGGGGACGACGAAAATGGCCTCATTTTTATTTAAATAATTTGAAATTGACGGAATTAGAGCAGCATGAATTTGGGAAATATATCATAGACGATTCAGAAGCCATGAAATAGATAAAAATTGGGTCATTAAATAAAATAATGGATGAAAAATCGACGCATTCGAGTATGAATACAAATATTTATCATCGATAATCTTCCATTTTCTTTTCCAAGGACTTCGGTAGCGATTAAAAACGCTATTTTACACCTTCCTCCTTCTCTCTTACATTCTCTCTCCCATTTTAAGTTGCATTTATAACGAATTTATTACGTTTGTCTTCGTTACCATTTATTTAACTCAGTCATCAAATGTATCGTGGTGGCCTGGCTCGTGGGGGATGTACGATTCTGATCTTAAGGGACCGTGTTCAGCGAATCCCCTTTAGACCGATTTTAACGCTAAAATAGGTTGAATTTGGAGGTTTAAAGTGTTTTCACAGGTTATTAATCCTTATTAGTGTTGTTAGAACGGATTTTTCCCCGTTTATTGTCGTTATGATTCGTTTTATTACGATTTCGAGCGATACCTTGGTGGCCTGTGGAGGGTCTACAGGTGACGTCATCGTCCATCTCACTGGAATGGCGGGAAAATGAAATCTCGTCTGCGCCGTACAAAAAAGGCTCCTTTTAATCTTGTTAAAGTGACTTTTCTATTGAATTAGTGTCAGAATGTTAGAAAAATACATCGGGATTAAGAAAACGACTTTGAAAACGGGATGACGGACGAAAATCGATAAGGAAGATCGAAATAGAGGTGTGGTTTCCCCAAGACCAGCTCAGTGCAAATTGCTCTTCCATATTTGAGTTGATTTAACGCTTGACAGGACGTATTTAACGTGATATAACTCATTTTATGCGTTATATAACTCAGTATCGTTCATATAACGAACTCCATTATGTTAAATTATTTTTATCTTCGTCAATATTCGTCAATTTCATTCTTCAATTTCTTTCTTCAATTTCATTCTTCAAAAATGGCGCCAAAATCAGACGTCGTCGACGATCGGGGCCGACGAAAATGCTTTCATTTCTTCGTAATTATATTGAAAATGAATGAACTGGAGCAGTACAAATTTGGGAAATATATCGTGGATGGTTTATAAACCATAATTTAGATAAAAACTGGTTCACTGAATGAAATAATGGACGGAAAAGCGAATCATTTTTATCCCCATTTGGCCGAGTCATATGCTCAAATACGGGATATTGGGCGGAATGCAATGTATTTATAGGTTTTTAAATCATTATCGTCGTCATTATAACGTATTTTATTCCTTTTAACTTCGTTATTACTCTTTTTATTTCATTATCATAGTAATGGTAATGTATTTGATTCTGTTTAACTTCGTTATTACTCGTTTTATTCCAATTATCTAAGAAAATCTTACTGGCTTCGACATGGAATAGGCCTAAGTCATGTCGTCTGCTGTCGAGGCAGACAATTTACCGCCATTATTCGTCTTTTAAATGAAATTTACTTTATATGGCGCGAAAGATCTTCTTGAAATACATCGTGATGAAGAAACAATTGTAAAAATTGAATGACGAACGAAAATCGATAAAGATAGAGATAAGTCCAACATGGCCGACCGTTAATCCAACCAATACCCATCTATTTGTTACTTGTATCCATGACATCCATCAAAACATTGTCCTGGAAAATGGAATCGTCCCATTTTTAAGAAACACTCTTCAATTTCTATATGTTTTTACCCTCGAATGCGTTAATTAGCGGCGAAATTTGACCCAAATGGGTTAAATAGTATTTGATAACGTGATTATCCTGGAATGACGTCACCGAACCTCGGCGCCATTTTGTGCCTCAGAGATCGATTCTCATCGATTAAATTTAAATAAAATCGGTCATAATTTGATCTTATCTTCACCCTGAAATGAGTTTTGTAGTGGCAGGGATTATTTGAAGTAGGAATCATGACCTGGAATGCTCTGAATTCTTGGGAATCCTAATAGCCAGATGCTCCTACTAGGGTAGCAGGCCTTGCCATTGGTAGCCAAGTGTTGAGGCTATAAAGCCACTACCTCCCTTCTGGGGGCGAATGCCAGGCCTAAATACCATATTTATTCAGTCCTATTTAATCTATTGGTTGCTACTTGGGCCTAATTATAAGTTCAGAATCTTCTAAGAATATAACCTAGTAGGCTGAACTGGCTATTTAAGTGTCAGGCCTCACAGGATCTTAAATAGCCTGACCTAACCTTGATACCTTCAGACAGGAGACATTTATATCTATATTTATATTTAAAACCCGATAAAGCCTTTCACAGATGATTAATGCCTACAGTATGCCATCCTAAGCTAGATATAATTCATACTGCAGTAATTCCAGGTTAGTTGAGGGTACGGTGGGCATTTCCCACCTATGCCAAGCTATGCCCAGGGAATTCTTGGCTTTATAGGTACATAGTAATTAAATAGGACCAGAGATTAATCAGTAAATTAAATTTCCTTAAATTATCCAAAATAAAACAATTGAAAATGTTCAGAGATTAATCAGTAAATTAAATTTCCTTAAATTATCCAAAATCAAACAATTAAAAATGTTCAGAGATTAATCACTAAATTAAATTTCCTTAAATTATCCAAAATAAAACAATTAAAAATGTTCAGAGGTTAATCACTAAATTGAATTTCCTTAAACTATCCAAAATAAAACAATTGAAAATGTTCAGAGATTAATCACTAAATTAAATTTCCTTAAACTATCCAAAATAAAACAATCTGGCTTTCATAATAAAGGAGTTAATTCAATGCTTATTTACTTAATGAGGAGAATTAATGACTTTCAAAACAACATAATTGCTAATTAACTCCTCATAGGTATGTGGTTATGTGTAAATGGAGGTGGAGCTTTGTATGTTGGATGTAAATGACAGAAAAATGTTGAATATTTTGCAGTTGTGAAACAGGAGATTTACTATTAGTTCACTATTAGCCATGCAACATGAGATTCACTACTAGTCATGCAACAGGAGGTTCACTATTATTTCACTATCAGTTATGCAATATGAGATTCACTATTAGTTAGGAAAAAAGGAGATTCACTATTAGTTCACTATTAGTCATGCAACAGAAGACTCACTATTAGTTCATTATTAGTCATGCAACAGTAGATTTACTATTAGTTCACTATTCGTCATGCAACAATAGGTTCACTATTAGTTCACTATTAATCATGCAACAAGAAAATCACTATCAGTTCACTATTAGTTATGCAACAGGAAATTCACAATTAGTTCACAATTAGTAATGCAACAGGAGATTCACTATTAGTTATGAAAAATGAGATTCACTTAGTTCGCTATTAGTCATGCCAAAAAATATTCACTATTAGTTCACTATTAGTCATGCAACAGGAAATTCGCTATTAGTTCACTATTAGCCATGCAAAAGGAAATTCTCTATTAGTTCACTATCAGTCATACAACAGGAGATTCACTATTAGTTATGAAACAGGAGATTCACTATTATTTCACTATCAGTTATACAACAGAAGGTTCATTATTAGTTATGACAAAGGAGATTCATTACTAGTTCACTATTAGTCATGCACCAGGAGACTCGCTATTAGTTCATTAGTAGTCATAAAACAGGAGATTTACTATTAGTTCATTATTAGTCAAACAACAGGAGGTTCACTATTAGTTCACTATTAATCATGCAACAGGAAATTCACAATAAGTTCACTATTACTCATGCAACAGGAGATTCACTATTAGTTCACTATTAATCATGCAACAAGAAATTCACTATTAGTTCACTATTAGTCATGTAACAGGAGATTCATTATTAGTTATGAAAAATAGATTCTCTTAGTTCACCATTAGTCATGCCAAAGAAGATTCACTATTAGTTCACTATTAGTCATGCAACAGGAGATTCACTATTAGTTATAAAACAGGAGATTCCCTATTAGTTCACTGTTAGTCATGCAACAGGAGATTTCACTATTAGTTACTATTTGTTCTGCAACAGAAAATTCACTATTAGTTCACTATTAATCATGCAACAGGAGATTCACTATTAGTTCATTATTAGTCAAGCAACAGGAGATTAACTATTAATTCACTATTAGTCATGTAACAGGAAATTCACTATTTGTTCAGTATTCATCATGCAACAGGAAATTCACTATTAGTTCACTATTAGTTATAAAAGGAGATTCACTATTAGTTCACTATTAGTCATGCAACAGGAGATTTACTATTAGTTCACTATTAGTCACGCAACAGGAGATTCACTATTAGTTCACTATTAGTCATGCAACAGGAGATTCACTATTAGTTCACTATTAGTCATGCAACAGGAGATTCACTATTAGTTCACTATTCGTCATGCAACAGGAGACTCACTATTAGTTATAAAACAGGAGATTCCCTATTAGTTCACTGTTAGTCATGCAACAGGAGATTCACTATTAGTTACTATTTGTTATGCAACAGAAAATTCACTATTAGTTCACTATGATTCATTAAACAGGAGATTCACTATTAGTTCACTATTAGTCATGCAACAGGAGATTCACTATTAGTCATGAAACAGGAGATTCACTATTAGTTACTATTTGTTATGCAACAGAAAATTCACTATTAGTTCACTATTAATCATGCAACAGGAGATTCACTATTAGTTCATTATTAGTCAAGCAACAGGAGATTAACTATTAATTCACTATTAGTCATGTAACAGGAAATTCACTATTTGTTCAGTATTCATCATGCAACAAGAAATTCACTATTAGTTCACTATTAGTTATAAAAGGAGATTCACTATTAGTTCACTATTAGTCATGCAACAGGAGATTTACTATTAGTTCACTATTAGTCATGCAACAGGAGATTCACTATAAGTTAACTATTAGTCATGCAACAGGAGATTCACTATTAGTCATGAAACAGGAGATTCACTATTAGTTACTATTTGTTATGCAACAGAAAATTCACTATTAGTTCACTATTAATCATGCAACAGGAGATTCACTATTAGTTCATTATTAGTCAAGCAACAGGAGATTAACTATTAATTCACTATTAGTCATGTAACAGGAAATTCACTATTTGTTCAGTATTCATCATGCAACAAGAAATTCACTATTAGTTCACTATTAGTTATAAAAGGAGATTCACTATTAGTTCACTATTAGTCATGCAACAGGAGATTTACTATTAGTTCACTATTAGTCATGCAACAGGAGATTCACTATTAGTTCACTATTAGTAGTGCAACAGATTTACTATTAGTTATGAAACAGGGGATTTACTGTTAGTTCACTATTAATTCTGCAACAGGAGATTCATTATTAGTTCAGTATTAGTCATGCAACATGAGACTCACTATTAGTTCATTATTGGTCATGCAACAGGAAATTCACTATTAGTTCACTATTAGTCATGCAACAGGAGATTCACCATTAGTTCACTATTATTCATGCAACAGGAGATTCACTATTAGTTCAGTGTCAGTACAGCATATGACGTACATTTTTAGGGCACACTGTAATCAACAAATAATAATAATAATAATAATAATAATAATAATAATAATAATAATAATAATAATAATAATAATAATAATAATAATAATAATAATAATAATAATACTATTCTGTGTCTTGAGTACAATGATCTCCAAACTTTTGGTAAATTATCCACAAAATTTGTATTGATTTTTCTTGTGGTTTTGTATAATGACATTAGAAATGGTTATATTAAAAGCATCCTTATTAAAGGGATTAACTCCATCTTGTCTGTGTCTGTGCGTGTGTCTGTGTGTGTCTGTCACCTTATAAAACATCAGGCTGAAACTATGACAGCAAATATAAATAGAAATAAGCCACAAATCTCTCTCTGTGCTTCAGGACTTTTCTCAAACTGGAACTAATGTTTCTTCTGTGCTTCCATTCCAGAGTCTCCTGGTGGGTGCTTCCAGACCAGAGGAACTCCTGGATAAGCTGGAAGGTTCCAGGCAGTGGAATAATCAGAACCAGTTGGCAAAGTAAGTTTCTGATGGCATCTCAAGTTCAAAGGTCGGTTGCTGGGTGAATGTCTGTGTTTTCTTTGTGTGTGTGTGTGTGTGTGTGTGTGTGTGTATGTGTAATGGTTAGGGGATGTTTGTAGCCCCTTAGGGAAATGCTATTGAGATCAGTGACCGCCTTATGGTTTAGCTGAAAACTGTGCAAGAAATGAACTGTTTAAAACCTGCTTTTGAAATTGCAAGCATTCGTCTGCCTGTCTAAGAGGCATTAATGGTACGCAACCTGAGCTGTTATAGGCGATGAGTGGTTTCTGTGTAATGTTTCATAGGTTGTGCTTGTTCTATCGAATACTGACCATTTTGGAAACCACACTGTTGTTGTTCCATGATATTAGTCATATGGTCCAGTTATTTATGGTGAGACATTGTAAACTCATATAGTGAATTGTTATTTAGGGTGAGACACTATAAACTCATATAGTGAATTGTGATTCAGGATGAGACACTTTAAACTCATAGTGAATTGTTATTTAGGGTGAGACACTGCAAACTCATATAATGAATTGTGATTCAGGATGAGACACTGTAAACTCATATAGTGAATTATGATTCCTTCTGCAAGCTGTAGTGCATCTTGAAAGCATTTCACTGATTCTATCATTGCTTTGATGCAAAATTTCTAGCTCAAATTTGGGCTTATATTGTTAAATCAGAGCTTTATATAAAGCTTCATAAAGCTTCCCCTTAAACGAGTGCTTTGGATAACTTTAATCTCAGCGACTGAGATGGTTTGTACATGTAGTGGGAAGGTGTCAGGGAAAGTTGACTGGAAAAGCAGTAGATTTGGGAGTAATAATGACTTCTTGGATGCCCCAGGGAATCATTGGAAAAGGGGAGTGTTGCTTACAGTACACCTTCCACAGCACACAGTATGCTTTGCTGCACTGCTTTCTGCCTCTTTATATTCTCCAGTAATAAATCTTTATCTTGCTTAGAAACTGCTGGACCAATTTCGACCAAATTGTTTATGAACTGGTATGAATTGCTTAATTTCTCATTTGCATAAATTTCAATTCCTTTGCTATTTTTATTATTAAGGGATTTCATTATTATTATTATTATTATTATTATTATTATTATTATTATTATTATTATTATTATTATTATTATTATTATTATTATTATTATTAACGTAATTTTGATGAAAATCATTTTGATGAAAAAAGAGATTGAGAAGAAAATAAAAATCTCCCATTGACATCCTCACCATCACAGATTACTGAGGACCTTGTGGGGAAAATCAAATTACTAAAGGCTTATGGGAGAAATTAGATAAACTCACAATTACTCATTCCCAACTCTCCAACTCATTACCAACTCTCCAACTCGCTCTCCAACTCACTCTCCAACTCACTACTACTCATTACCAACTCTCCAACTCACTCTCCAACTCACTACAACTCATTACCAATTCTCCATCTCTCCAACTCACTACTACTCATTCCCAACTCTCCAACTCATTACCAACTCTCCAACTCACTACAACTCATTATCAACTCTCCAACTCACTCTCCAACTCACACTACAACTCATTACCAACTCTTCAACTCACTACAACTCATTACCAACTCTCCAACTCACTACAACTCACTCTCCAACTCACTACAACTCACTCTCCAACTCACTGCAGCTCATTACCAACTCTCCAACTCCCTTTCCATCTCTCCAACTCACTACAACTCATTACCAACTCTCCAACTCACTAAAACTCACTCTCCAACTCTCCAACTCACTACAACTCACTCCAACTCACTCTCCAACTCTCCAACTCACTACAACTCATTACCAATTCTCCAACTCACTACAACTCATTACCAACTCTCTAACTCACTCTCCAACTCACTACATCTCATTACCAACTCTCCAACTCACTACAACTCACTCTCCAACTCACTACAACTCACTCTCCAACTCTCCAACTCACTGCAGCTCATTACCAACTCTCCAACTCACTTCAACACTACAACTCATTACCAACTCTCCAACTCACTACAACTCACTCTCCAACTCTCCAACTCACTACAACTCATTACCAACTCTCCAACTCGCTACAACTCACTCTCTAACTCCCCAACTCAGTACAACTCATTACCAACTCTCCAACTCACTCTCCAACTCTCCAACTCACTGCAGCTCATTACCAACTCTCCAACTCTCCAACTCACTACATCTCATTACCAACTCTCCAACTCACTACAACTCATTACAACTCATTACCAACTCTCCAACTCACTATAACTCACTCTCCAACTCACTACAACTCATTACAACTCATTACCAACTCTCCAACTCACTATAACTCACTCTCCAACTCTCCAACTCACTACAACTCATTACCAACTCTCCAACTCACTACAACTCACTCTCCAACTCCCCAACTCACTACAACTCACTCTCCAACTCTCCAACTCACTACAACTCACTCTCCAACTCCCCAACTCACTACAACTCCCTCTCCAACTCTCCAACTCACTCTCCAACTCTTCAACTCACTCTCCAACTCACTCTCCAACTCTCCAACTCACTACAACTCATTATTTCATGTTGAATCCTACAAAGGAAAGGCTGAGGTACAAATGATTTGTGATGCCTATACTAACAATTTATCTATAAAAATGTCTATTCAAGGAGTATGGCTATACATACATTACTATTTATCTATAAACATGTCTATTTAAGGAGTATGTCTATACATACAATTTAATCTATCTATAAAAATGTCTATTTAAGGAGTATTTCTATACATACAATACTATTTATCTATCAACATGTCTATTTAAGGTGTACGTCTATACATACAATATTATTTATCTATAAACACATCTATTAAAGGTGTCTGTAAATAGTTATATATAGGAAGAGAAAGTCTTGTCATAATTTTTCGGTCCTTAGTATTGCATTAACCCATAGGATAGATTTTATATAGATTTTATAATTTTTTTCCTATTTATCCCTATAGGGCAATTATATGTGTGTATATAGATATAATGAATATATGTATATATAGATATAATGAATATATATATATATATATATATATATATATATATATATATATATATATATATATATATATATATATATATGTGTGTGTGTATTAATGAAGGTCCATCTTACTGTTAAGGTCTATTCATTAATGAATAATAATAATAATAATAATAATAATAATAATAATAATAATAATAATAATAATAATAATAATAATAATAATAATAATAATAATAATAATAATAGTTATTATTAACATTAATACTGTTTGCATTATTTTTATTAGTGAAGGGATTGTTGCTTACAGTACACCTTCCACAGTACACTGTATGCTTTGCTGCGCTCCTTTCACCCTCTTTATATTCTCCAGCAATAAATCGTTATCTTGCTTAGAAACCACTGGACCAATTTCAACCAAATTGTTCAGATGAATTGATAAGAATTACTTAATATCTCATTTACACACACACACACTCTCTCTCTCTCTCTCTCTCTCTCTCTCTCTCTCTCTCTCTCTCTCTCTCTCTCTCTCTCTCTCTCTCTCTCTCTCTCTCTCTCTCAGATAGAAACCTCATTATCTGCCATTTTTATGAGACATCTACATTACTCTCCCTCTCTCTCTCGAGCCTTCAGTAGCATTTTTTAATTTTTTTAGCCTCATTCCAAATACACAATCTATTAAAATTATATATCATTGAAAAGTTCACTTATAGATCTATTTAACTATATAAAGAAAATGTAAATATATTAATATTTGTAATTTTGACAAATTTTTGAAAAATATATCTCTCCGATCGGACACAACTTGTACCAGCAGTAGGAATGTCATTTTTTTTTTTTTTAGCATTTTTTTATATCGATGTTTGTTAGTGTTATGTGGCTCAAATACTGTTGAATGATATATCAATGTAAAGGTAATTTATCATAATATTTCACGATATATTGGGATATATGATATATTAATATTTCGATTTACTGAGAATTTTTTAATAAGAGTCACATAAACAGCTATTCCGCTTGGCGAACTTAACGACGCCACTGATCTATATTTTACAGTTTTTTTGAAAGCGATTTATCATATCATACGTAGCTTAAATAGTATTAAATATTATACCATTGAAAAGGCAATTTATCAGGCTTTAACAAGGTGTAAACAGAAGTGATATATAATTTTTATTCGATTTATCATGAATTGTTAAAAAAAGTAATAAGATTTTTTTTCGTCACGGCTAAATTTTACTCGTAATATCGATATTTAATTTTGCTTTTTAGGCGTTTTTAAATATACCATGATAAAGATCAACTCTTTTGCTTTAAAATGACACCTAATTCATTAACGTAGCTTCAATTATAACTTTACACCGAGTGATCAAAGAAAATTATTGCCATGGAAATTTGCACTTTAGTTACCCCAAATCCTGGAAGCATTCTCTCTCTCTCTCTCTCTCTCTCTCTCTCTCTCTCTCTCTCTCTCTCTCTCTCTCTCTCTCTCTCTCTCTCTCTCAGAAGAGAACGTTATTTATATGCTATTTGGGTGAGATACATATTTATTTTTTTAGCAAATTTTGTAAAAACCAAATAAATCAATTTGCGTTGACAGCCTGCCAACCTATTATTCTCGCTCGATATTCGAGCCTAAAGTTGCATTTTTTATTGTCGTTTTAACCTCATTCCCGGTAGAAAATATATTAAAATTATATATCATTAAAAATTTTAATTATCAATCTATTACATTGTATGAAGATAATGTAAGTATATTACTATCTTTAATTTTGCCAAATTTTTGAAAAATATATCTTTCTCCGATCGGCCAACGTACCATTATTAAATAAAATAATGGACGAAAAAGCGACACATTCGAGTATGAATCAAAATACTCATCATCGATAATAATCTTAGTTATTCTTTCCCGGGGACCTCGATTGCAAATAAAAACACAATTTTCCATCTTTATCTTTCTCTCTTACACTCTCTCTCTCTTTTACTGTTGCGTTTGTAACGAATTTATTACGTTTATCTTCGTTATTTATTTATTTAGTTCAATCATCGAATGCATCCCATGATACGAATTTAGTCTTACAGATTGAAATAATCATATTTAGACCAATTAAGCTTTAATTCCCATATGTTTTCACCCTCGAATTCGTTAATTAGCGGCAGAATTTGACCCAAATGGGTTAAATAGTATTTAATTACGTTATTACCTTGGAATGACGTCAGCCGAATCTCGGCGTGATTTCAGGCCTCAGGGATCGAGTCTCGACGACAAAATCGATGAAATTGAATAAAATTTGTCTTAATTTTAATATATTTTCATCCTGGAATGAGTTTTGTCGTGGCAGGGATTATTTGCAGTAGGAATAATGATCTGTAATTATCTAGGTTCTTTGGAATCCTTATAGCCAGAGGGTCCTACTAGGGTACGAGGCCTGGCCATTAGTAGCCATTTTGGCTATCTATCTATTTATCTTTCAGCTTCGTTGATGAACCTTTTATTTGGTCATATTTAATATATTTGTTGCTATTTGGTCCTATTTATCAATTTAAAATCGTTAATGAATATATCCTAGTAGGCATAGCTTGGCTATTAGCTTAAAGCTATTGAATATACCCCACAGGATCTCGAATACCCTGACCTAACCTTGATACCCTCAGACAGGAGACATTTATATCTATAAGTACATTTAAAACCTGTCATAACCTTTCTCAGATGATGAATGCCTACAGTAGGCCACCCTAAGCCAGACATAATTCATACGTCTGCAGTAATTACAAAGACAGTAATTCCTCTTGACGTAAGATGGTGACCGTCCGTTCTTCTGCGTAGAAGGTTACACTAATCTTTAAAGGTTATCTATTATATTCCTGGGAAGTATTCCATAACAGGGGCTAAACGCATGCCTTCCCCGGGTTGGTCGAGGGTACGGTGGTCATTTCCCACCTATGCCAAGCTATGCCCAGGGAATTCTTTTTTCTACAGGTATAGTAGGAATTAAACAGGACCAGATATTAATCCGTAAATTAAATTTCCTTAAATTATCCAAAATAAAACAATGAAAAATGTTCTGGATAAAGCTTTCCCATCCCTATATAAATCTGGCTTTCGTAATAATGCAGTTAATGCAATATTTATTTGCTTAATTAGGAGAATTAACGACTTGAAAAACTTAATACACTGCTGATTCACTACTTGGAGGTATGTGGGCATGTTTAAAGGGAGGGGGAATATGTATATTGAATGTAAATGATGTAAAATGTTGAATATTTTACAATGTACTGAATGTGTGGTGTATATGGCTTGTGTAGTGAAACAGCATGGAATTGGGTGATCGGCAGAGAGAGAATGTGACCTTAGCCATCATGATTTATGTGAAGATTCATGGCCGGAATATGTTGGGAAAATAATATTACATATAAGATTTGAGATCAGAGTTTGGAAAACTGACTTGGACCTCAAAGACTGAGATGGTTTGTACACGTAGTAGGAAGGTACGAGGGAACGTTGACCAGAAAAGCAGTCGATTTGGAAGTAATGGATCATCGCCATCCTTATAAGATATGTCACTTATTATATAAGGATGATTAGGACACAAAGCCTTTCCTAACCAGGTTAAAAATATATATATCAATAATAGAAGGAAATTTATATTAGGAGTATTTGGTCATATACCCCATATTTTGTTAAGGAGAATAGCAGAAATATTTGTCTATTCCTTCATAACTTTAGCTTTGAAGGTTTGTGTGTGTGTGTTTGTGTTTGTGTGTACATACACATCTATATATACAGGTCTATATACATACTGTATATATACATGCTTGTATACAAAGTTGACAAGGAAACAGTTCGAACAAACTAGAAAAAGTATTCACCCAAATCTTGATACTTTGTGTAACAGAGGCCCTGATATAATTCTGAATTACACAGTACACAGTACATACTCTCCCTGCTGTGTACCTGCTGTGTAATTTACACACAATACACATCTTCGTGTGTAACTAGAAGGTGTTTGCAAGCTGCATAAAAGTTGATCTTGTTATTTTCTCCGTAAATCAGATAAGCTTTTCATATTGTACGTCGAAGAAGCCAGGGTGGTTTGGTAAAGGTGTGTCTGCAATGTGTATGTGAGATGGAATGCTGTGTATGTGTGTATATATGTGTATGTGTGTGATGCCACTAGTGACAAGCTGGATATGGTTGGATCCTGTAGTGAAAATGTGAGAACGCTTAATCTCCTTTCCGAGGTCCTAATCAGCTGTCAAAATTGGTGTTGGAAGTCTTCAACCTTCATGATATACCATTCAAAATCACAGCCCCCCAAAAGGGCAGTGCCCTACATATGCCCTATTTTAGTGGGCATGGCCCGTCAGAAATTGGGTGCGGGTATCGTAACCTCCTGGGAAAAGTTTAGGATGAAAAAAGTATATAACTATTTCACGTCTCTCGAAGGATAAGTTGCAGTCGAAGGGATTTGTGATGTTGCAATATATTTTATCTATAAGTCTGTAGGATTTAGGAATGTGGGAATAATTAGAGTCTTATCATGGCCATCCTTATAGGATGTACTGTAGGAATTCATCTTAGTTTAATCCTGGTTATAAAAAGATTGTAAAAATTATATTGATAACAGAATTGGACACATACCCCATATATTGTGGCTAAGCAGTGCATGAATAATTTTTGTTGTTTCCTTTATAAATTTAGCATTGAAGATGTATATGTGTATACACAGACTTATATATATATATATATATATATATATATATATATATATATATATATATATATATATATATATATATATATATAAATGTGAACAGTCACTTAGCAAAGTTACAAATTTAAATAAACAGGGAAACTATTATGATTAATTATGAAATTTATTCACCCAAATCTTTAAATTGTGTAAATAAAATCTTAAGACATAAAGTATCTTTAAATTGTTTAACAAATACACTTTTTAAGAATTACACAGTACACACCCTCACTGATTTGTAGAAACAGTGCAATTTGCTCATAATGTCTAGCAATAATCATTATGCAAATGAACGCTGGAAAGTCTGTCGGCCGCATGAAAGCTTAATTGGGTCTCTGAATCGAATAAAGCAATTTAACCCAAATTGTATATTGAAGAAACTTGTAGACAGCCTTAGACATTAAGCCCTTAGGTAGACGCCAGGCTTGTTATATTCGCAAGCACTGAAAGCGCTTGATTTGTAGACGCTTCAACGGGACTTGTAGGCGTTTAGGATTGTTCTCTGTTGCAAGGAAAGGCAATTTGGTTTAGAAGCATAGTTGGTCTTTACATAATGGATAAATAATGGTATCCAGAGGTTCCTTAACTGGGGACGGTAATATGGTCGTGGTTCCTACGACTGGAAAGTTTCCAGGTGTGATATTAATTGCAACATTCACCTATCTTGTAGATTCCCTTTATAGGAATGTTCTCCATTTGTTCCTTATCCTGCATGTTAACCAAAACCTCTGATTCCTTTATCATTTTTGCAGGATGCGTTGTCGCGGCGGCAAGAACGAGGTCCGGTTGATGTCTAAGGAGACTCCTCCTCCGTCCCTTCCAGTTCATTCCAGGCTTCCAGGTGAGCTTGCATGGAATTCCAGATGGGAAAATGAGTTGATATAAATCAGCAGTGACCCCTTTTGCAACGTCAGAGGGTCTCTTGACTGTAGAGGAACCTTAAAATCTATCTGATTTATCAATTAACCTCCAGATAATTCAAATCCCTGGAATGGAAACAAATAGTCGGCATCTACAGACTGGAATCTTGTATTCCAGAGAGAATGAGTGTGTCGGGTTGATTCCTTGTGCTGGGAATTGGTATTGGATCACAGTGATTCCACTGCTCTGGGAATCCTGGGTCAGGAGACTGATGTCTCATCAACATCTATAGAAATATAGATATGGAATTGGTTTGTGGGTCCTGATAAGCATTGGTCAGCCAGGTTGAAGAGGTCATGTAACTGTTTCCAGCCCCTGACTGGAGTTTGAATGGTTTAAGGAAGGGGGCTGATGATATTCTGGGGGCTGATTTTTGATGGGGCTACACAGAGTTTGGAATCACTTGATTGAAACACTTGTCAGGAATATGGTGACGGAACTATGGAATTACCATTCAGAAGTTGACAGTGAAAGGTAATTTGAAGCTAAATAGCAAGGGTCTGAGACGTCTTGCAGTGTTCTCTTACCAAATACTTTCACGAGCAGTTTGCGATCTGCCGTTGCAACGAATTTGCTCGACAGTGCAATGGTACCATATTGCAATTCAGCTGCCCATGTAAAAATGGTTCCTTACTAATGTCACATTTCATCCAGTTTTATCTCGGCCAAAACTAAAATGTGGAATAGTTTACAAAGCTTGGGTCAGTTAGCCAGGTATATGGGTTTGCTAAGGTCAAGGTCAAAGATCTCTGTCTCTTTTGCAGTTTATGACAAACTTCGACTAATCAAACAGTGTCTAAAGATCCATTTTTCCACCCGAGTTGTGTCATGGTTCCAGAGGTTCTCTGAATGACAGCATTCCCTCTGCTGTACAGAAATCCTGTGAGGTTTTGTTCTCGAAAGCAAACTTGGAATGTATATCTGTGATGTCCTTTGAGGATGGAAAATGTAGGATTGTCTGTGAGTGTTTCTTACGGGTGAATAAACTGCTGTGGATAATTTCAAATCCTTTAAATCCTGACGTTTTGACCTCACACAAACTTCTAGACAGCCGTAGATATTAAGCCGAATGTAGGATGAAAAAAGGTCAAATTAAGGATGATTTCATTCTACTGCAACAAGAAATTCACTATTAGTTCACCATTAGTAATGCAACAAGAGATTCACTGTTAGTTTACTATTAGTCCGGCATCTGGAAATTCACTATTAGTTTATTATTAGTCATGCAACATGAGATTTACTATTAGTTCACTACTAGTCATGCAACAGGAGATTCACTATTAGTTCACTATTAATCATGCAACAAGAAATTCACTATTAGTTCACTATTAGTCATATAACATGAGATTCACTATTAGTCATGAAACAGGAGATTCACTATTACTTACTATTTGTTATGCAACTGAAAATTCGCTATTAGTTCACTATTAGTCATGCAACAGGAGATTCACTATTAGTTCACTATTGGTCATGTAATATGAGATTCACTATTAGTTCACTATGAGTCATGTAATATGAGATTCACTATTAGTTCACTATTCATCATGCAACAGGAGATTCACTATTAGTTCACCATTATTCATGCAAGAGGAGATTCACTATTAGTTCAGTGCCAGTACAGCACATGATGTACATTTTTAGGGCACACTGTAACCAACAAATAATAATAATAATAATAGTAATAATAATATTTGTATTGATTTTTCTTGTGGTTTTGTATAATGACATTAAATACGGTTACATTAAAAGCATCATTATTAAAGGGATTAACTCCATCTTGCCTGTGTCTGTGCATGTGTCTGTGTGTGTCCGTCACACAATGAAACATCAGGCTGAAACTCCGATATCAAATATAAATAGAAATGAGCCACAAATCTCTCTCTGTGCCTCAGGACTTTTCTCGAACTGGAACTAATGTTTCTTCTGTGCCTCCGTTCCAGAACCTCCCGGTGGGTGCTTCCAGACCAGAGGAACTCCTGGATGAGCTGGAAGGTTCCAGGCAGGGGAATACTCAGAGCCAGTTGGCAAGGTAAGTTTCTGAGGGCGTCTCAAGTTCAGAGGTCTGTTGCTGGTGAATGTCAGTGTTTTCTTTGTGTGTGTGTGTGTCTGTAACGGTTAGGGGATGTTTGTAGCCCCTTAGGGAAATACTACTGAGATCAGCGACCGCCTTATGGTTTAGCTGAAAACTGTGCAAGACATGAACTGTCTAAAACCTGCTTTTGAAATTGCAAGCATTCGTATGCCTGTCTAAGAGGCATTAATGGTACGTAACCTGAGCTGTTATAGGTGGTGAGTGGTTTCTATGTAATGTTTTATAGGAAGAGAAAGTCTTGTCCTAATTTTTAGGTCCTTAGTATTGCATTAACCCGTAGGATAGATTTTATATAGATTTTATCATTATCTTCCTATTTGTCCTTATAGGACAATTATATATGTGTGTATATAGATATAATGAATGTGTGTATATAGATATAATGAATATATGTATATATAGATATAATGAATATATGTATATATAGATATAATGAATATGTGTATATATAGATATAATGAATATATGTTTATATAGATATAATGAATATATGTATATATAGATATAATGAATATATGTATATATAGATATAATGAATATATGTATATATATGTATTAATGAAGGTCCATCTTATTATTAAGGTCAAATTGGTACGAATTACTTAATATCTCTCTCTCTCTCTCTCTCTCTCTCTCTCTCTCTCTCTCTCTCTCTCTCTCTCTCTCTCTCTCAGATAGAAACCTCATTATCTGCCATTTCTATGAGACATCTACATTACTCTCCCTCTCTCTCTCTCTCTCTCTCTCTCTCTCTCTCTCTCTCTCTCTCTCTCTCTCTCTCTCTCTCTCTCTCTCGAGCCTTAAGTAGCATTTTTAAATTTTTTTAGCCTCATTCCCAATATACAATCTATTAAAATTATATATCATTGAAAAGTTCACTTATAGATCTATTCAATTATATAAAGAAAATGTAAATATATTAATATTTGTAATTTTGACAAATTTTTGAAAAATATATCTTTCTCCAATCGGACGACTTGTACCAGCAGTAGGAATGTAATTTTTTTTTAGCATTTTTTTTATATCGATGTTTGTTAGTGTTATGTGGCACAAATACTATTGAATGATATATCAATGTAAAGGTAATTTATCATACTATTCTATGATATATTGGGAGACATGATATATTAATATTTCGATTTACTGAGAATTTTTTAATAAGAGTCACATAAACCACTATTCCACTCGGCGAACTGACGACGCCACTGATCTATATTTTACAGTTTTTTGAAAGCGCTTTATCATACCATACGTAGCTCAAATAGTGATAAATATTATATCATTGGAAAGGCAATTTATCAGGCTTTAAGAAGATGTAAACAGAATTGATATATAATTTTTCTTCGATTTATCACGAATTGTTAAAAAAAGTAATACGATTTTTTTCGTTACGGCTAACTTTTACTCGTGATATCGATACTTATTTTTGCTTTTTAGGCGTTTTTAAATATACCATGATAAAGATCAACTCTTTCGCTTTAAAATGACACCTACTTTATCAACATAGCTTCAATTATAACTTTACATCGAGCGATGAAAGAAAATTATTGCCATAGAAATTTGCACTTTAGTTACCCCCAAATCCTGGAAACATTCTCTCTCTCTCTCTCTCTCTCTCTCTCTCTCTCTCTCTCTCTCTCTCTCTCTCTCTCTCTCTCTCTCTCTCTCTCTCTCTCTCAGATGAAAACGTTATTTATATGCTATTTGGGTGAGATGTGAGATACGTACTTATTTTTTTTAGCAAATTTTGTAAAAACCAAATAAATAAATTTGCGCTGACAGCCTGCCAGCCTATTATTCTCGCTCGATATTCGAGCCTAAAGTTGCATTTTTAATTGTCGTTTTAACCTCATTCCCGGCAGGAAATCTATTAAAATTATATATCATTAAAATGTTCAGTTATCGGTCTATTTTACTGTATAAAGATAATGTAAATATATTAATATTTATAATTTTGCCAAATTTTTGAAAAATATATCTTTCTCCGATCCGCCAACGTACCAGCGGTGGGAATGATTTTTTTTTTTTTTTTTGCGTTTTTGTATCGATGTTTTGTTAGTGTTATGTGGTGCAAATACTATTGAATTATATATCAGTGTGAAGGTAATTTATCATACTATTCCATGATTTATTGGGAGACTTGATATATTAATGTTCCGATTTACTGAGAATTTTTTAATAAGAGTCACATAAACAGCTATTCAGCTCGGCGAACTTAACGACGCCACTGATCTATATTTTACAGTTTTTTTAAAGCGTTTTATCATACCATACGTAGCTCAAATAGTGATAAATGTTATATCATTGGAAAGGTAATTTATCAGGCTTTAACAAGGTGTAAATAGAAGTGATATATAATTTTTCTCAGATTTATCATGAATTTTTAAAGAAAAGTAGTACGATTTTTTTTTCGTTACGGCTAACTTTTACTCGTAATATCGATATTTAATTTTAATTTTTAGGCATTTTTAAACATATCACGATAAAGACCAACTCTTTCGCTTTAAAATGACACCTAATTCATTAACGTAGCTTCAAATATGACGTCATACGGAGCGATTGAAAAAAATAAATGGTAGGAATTTCCGTTCAGCGAAGTTCGTATCCTCGCCCAAAAAGACGTTAGTTAATCTCTCTCTCTCTCTCTCTCTCTCTCTCTCTCTCTCTCTCTCTCTCTCTCTCTCTCTCTCTCTCTCTCTCTCTCTCTCTCTCTCTCTCTCTCTCTACGTCGTCTGCAATCAGGGACGACGAAATTAACTTCATTTCTTTGTAATTAAATTAAAATTAAATGAATTGGAGCAGCAGGAATTTGGGAAATATATCATAGACGATTCAGAAGCCATGAAATAGATAAAAATCGAGTCATTAAATGAAATAATGGATGAAAAGGCGACGCATTCGAGTATGAATAAAGATATTTATCATCGATAATCTTCCATTTTCTTAACCGAGGACTTCGGTAGCGATTGAAAACGCTATTTTATATCTTCCTCTTTCTCTCTTACGTTCTCTCTCTCATTTTCAGTCGCGTTTATAACGAATTTATTACGTTTATCTTCGTTATCGTTCGTTTAACTGAATCAACGAATGCATATGTGGTGGCCTGGCTCGTGGGGGATGTACGATTCTGATCTTAAGGGACCGTGTTCAGCGAATCCCCTTTAGACCGATTTTAACGCTAAAATAGGTTGGTTTTGGAGGTTTAAAGGTTTTAAAGGTTATTTATCCTTATTTGTATTATTAAAACGAATATTTCCCCGTTTATCGTCGTTCTGATTCGTTTTATAACGATTTCGAACGATACCTTGGTGGCCTGTGGAAGGTACACCTCTGACGTCATCATCTCGCCCTAATGGCGCCAAAATCAAATCCCCTTCGATCCTAAGAGACAAAACGGCTCCATTTAATCTCGTTAAAGAGAATTTTCTATTTAATTACTTTAAAACTGTTAGAAAAATCCATCGGGATTAAGAAAACGACTTTGAAAACTGATGAAAGACGAAAGTCGATGAGGAAAGTCGAAATAAAGGTGTGGTTTCCCAAGACCAGCTCAGAGCAAATTGCTCTTCCATATTTGAGTTGATTTAACACTTTGATAGGACGTATTTAACGTTATATAACTCATTTATGCGTTATATAACTCAGTATCGTTCATATAACGAACTCCATTACGTTAAATTAGACTCATCTTCGTCAATATTCGTCAATTTCATCCTTCAATTTCATCCTTCAATTTCATTCTTCAAAAATGGCGCCAAAATCAGACGTCGTCGACGATCGGGGCCGACGGAAATGCTTTCATTCCTTCGTAATTATATTGAAAATGAATGAACTGGAGCAGTACAAATTTATGAATTTGTGCTATTTATTAATTTTTTAGCCTCATTCCAAATATACAATCTAAAAAAATTATATATCATTGAAAAGTTCACTTATAGATCTATTCAACTATATAAAGAAAATTTGAATATATTAATATTTGTAATTTTGACAAATTTTTGAAAAATATATCTTTCTCCGATCGGACAACTTGTACCAACAGTTGGAATGTCATTTTTTTTTAGCATTTTTTTTATATCGATGTTTGTTAGTGTTATGTGGCTCAAATACTGTTGAATGATATATCAGTGTAAAGGTAATTTATCATAGTATTTCACGATGTATTGGGAGATATGATATATTAATATTTCGATTTACTGAGAATTTTTTAATGAGAGTCACATAAACCATTATTCCACTCTTCGAACTGACGACGCCAATGATCTATATTTTACAGTTTTTTGAAAGCGATTTATCATATCATACGTAGCTCAAATAGTAGTAAATATTATATCATTGGAAAGTCAATCTATCAGGCTTTAACAAGGTGTAAACAGAAGTGATATACCATTTTTCTCCGATTTATCATGAATTGTTAAAAAAAGTAATACGATTTTTTTTCGTCACGGCTAACTTTTACTCGTAATATCGATACTTATTTTTGCTTTTTAGGCGTTTTTAAATATACCAAGATAAAGATCAACTCTTTCGCTTTAAAATGACACCTAATTCATTAACGTCGCTTCAATTATAACTTTACACCGAGCGATGAAAGAAAATTATTGCCATAGAAATTTGCACTTTAGTTACCCCAAATCCTGGAAGCATCTCTCTCTCTCTCTCTCTCTCTCTCTCTCTCTCTCTCTCTCTCTCTCTCTCTCTCTCTCTCTCTCTCTCTCTGAAGAAAACGTCATTTATATGCTATTTGGGTGAGATACGTACTTTTTTTTTTTTTTAGCAAATTTTGTAAAAACCAAATAAATTTGCGCTGACAGCCTACCAACCTATTATTCTCGCTCGATATGCGAGCCTAAAGTTGCATTTTTTATTGTCAATTTAACCTCATTCCCGGTAGAAAATATATTAAAATTATATATCATTAAAAAGTTCTGTTATCGATCTATTACACTGTATAAAGATAATGTAAATATATTACTATCTGTAATTTTGCAAAATTTTTGAAAAATATATCTTTCTCCAATCGGCCAACTCTTACCAGCAGTACAAATGTTATTGTAACATTTATTTATATCGATTTTTGTTAGTGTTATGTGGTGCAAATACTATTGAATTATATATCAGTGTAAAGGTAATTTATCATACTATTTCACAATGTATTGGAAAACATGATATATTAATATTCCGATTTACTGAGAATTTTTTAATAAGAGTCACATAAACAGCTATTCCGCTCGGCGAACTTAACGACGCCACTGATCTATATTTTACAGTTTTTTGAAAGCGTTTTATCATACCATACGTAGCTCAAATAATGATAAATATTATACCATTGGAAAGGCAATTTATCAGGCTTTAATAATGTGTAAACAGAAGTGATATATCATTTTTATCAGATTTATCATGAATTTTTAAAGAAAAGCAGTACGATTTTTTTTCGTTACGGCTAACTTTTACTCGTAATATCGATATTTAATTTTAATTTTAAGGCATTTTTAAACATATCACGATAAAGACCAAACCTTTAGCTTTAAAATGACACCTAATTCATCAACGTAGCTTCATATATGACGTCATACGGAGCGATTGAAAAAAATAAATGGTAGGAATTTCCGTTCAGCGAAGTTCGTATCCTCACCCAAAAAGACGTTAGTTATTCTCTCTCTCTCTCTCTCTCTCTCTCTCTCTCTCTCTCTCTCTCTCTCTCTCTCTCTCTCTCTCTCTCTCTACGTCGTCTGCAATCGGTGCCGACGAAATTAACTTCATTTCTTTGTAATTTCTTTGTAATTAAATCGAAATTCAATGAATTGGAGCAGCAGAAATTTGGGAAATATATCGTAGACGATTCAGAAGCCACGAAATAGATAAAAATCGAGTCATTTAAATAAAATAATGGATGGAAAAGCGACGCATTCGAGTATGAATCAAAATATCATCGATAATAATCTTACCTTTTCTCTCCCAGGGACTTCGATTGTTAATAAAAACACCATTTCCCATCTTTCTCTTTCTCTCTTACATTCTCTCTCTCTCTCACATTCTCTTTCTCTCTTTTACTGTTGCGTTTGTAACGAATTTATTACGTTTATCTTCGTTATTTATTTATTTAGTTCAATCATCGAATGCATCCCATGATACGAATCAAAACCTTGTCCTACAGATTGAAATCATCATATTTAGACCAATTAAGCTTTAATTTCTATATGTTTTCACCCTCGAATTCGTTAATTAGTGGCAGAATTTGACCCAAATCGGTTAAATAGTCCTTAATTACGTTATTACCTTGGAATGACGTCAGCCGAATCTCGGCGTGATTTCAGGCCTTAGAGATCTTGTCTCGTCAATAAAATCGATGAAATTGAATAAAATTTGTCTTAATTTTATTATATGTTCATCCTGGAATGAGTTTTGTAGTGGCAGGGATTATTTGCAGTAGGAATAATGATCTTTAATGATCTAGGTTCTTCGGAATTCTAATAGCCAGAGGGTCCTACTAGGGTACGAGGCCTTAGCCATTAGTAGCCATTTTGGCTATCTATCTATTTATCTATCAGCTTCGTTGATGAACCTTTGTATTTGATCAAATTTAATATATTTGTTGCTATTTGGGCCTAATTATAAGTTTAAAATCATTAAAGAATATATCCTAGTAGGCCTAGCTTAGGCTATTAGTTTAAAGCTATTGAATATACCCTACAGGATCTCAAATACCCTGACCTAACCTTGATACCCTCAGACAGGAGACATTTATGTCTATATGTACATTTAAAACCTGATAAAGCCTTTCTCAGATGATGAATGCCTACAGTAGGACACCCTAAGCTAGACATAATTCATACGTCCGCAGTAATTACAGAGAAGTAGGTAATTCCTCTTGATGTAAGGTGGTGACCGTCCGTTCTTCTGTGTAGAAGGTTACACTAATCTTTAAAGGTTATCTATTATATTCCTGGGAAGTATTCCATAACAGGGGCTAAACGCATGCCTTCCCCAGGTTAGTCGAGGGTACGGTGGTCATTTTCCACCTAGGCCAAGCTATGCCCAGGGAATTCTTTTTTCTATAGGTATAGTAGTAATGAAACAGGACCAGATATTAATCCGTAAATTAAATTTCCTTAAATTATCCAAAATAAAACAATGAAAAATGTTCTGGATAAAGCTTTCCCATCCCTATATAAATCTGGCTTTCGTAATAATGCAGTTAATGCAATATTTATTTGCTTAATTAGGAGAATTAACGACTTGAAAAACTTAATACACTGCTGATTCACTACTTGGAGGTATGTGGGCATGTTTAAATGGAGGTGGAATATGTATATTGAAAGTAAATGACAGAAAAGTGTTGAATATTTTACAATGTACTGAATGTGTGGTGTATATGGCTTGTGTATTGAAACAGTATGAAATGGGTGATCGGCAGAGAGACATAAAGTTGACAGGAATGGTCAGAGAGTTTTGAGATGGTCTGGTCATGCAAAAGCAATTTGGTGCAATATGCAGGTGAAGAGTCTCCACTGTGGAAGTAATAGAAGGAGGGAATAGGAGGAAAAATAGAAACTGATGGATAGATGGCATAGAAGAAGGTACTGTAGTGGGGTTCTCTGTATGAAGCAGGTAATATTTTAGAAGTTTTCTGTATACATTTATGAATAAATACATACAGTTACACTATGAATGTGACCTTAGCCATCATGATTTATGTGAAGATTCATGGCCAGAATATGTTGGGAAAATAATATTACATATAAGAAAATATCAGAGATATGAGTCCAGAGTTTGGAAAACTGACTTGGACCTCAAAGACTGAGATGGTTTGTACATGTAGTAGGAAGGTATGAGGGAATGTTGACCAGAAAAGCAGTAGATTTGGAAGTAATGGGACTAAAATGACCTCTTGGATGCTCCAGGGAATCATGGGAAAAGGGGTAAGATGCAAATTTAGGCCTGATAGAACCTCAGGAAGAAAGGTATAAGACATTATACTCATGTTTAATCCCATTTGGGAAAGGTTGAGGCAGAGAGAGATTTATTTAAGGTGTTTGGTGCAATTATATTAATTTTAAAGCCATCTTTGGAAAGAGGAAGGAAGTTTATCACAGTTTGAAATCACACAGAAGTGCATTAACCTATCAAATAGATTTTTATCATCGCCATCCTTATAAGGATATGCCACATATTATATAAGGATGATTAGGACACAAAGCCTTTCCTAACCAGGTTAAAAATATATATATCAATAATAGAAGGAAATTTATATTAAGAGTATTTGGTCATATACCCCATATATTGTTAAGAAGGAGAACAACGGCAATATTTGTCTATTCCTTCATAACTTTAGCTTTGAAAGTTTGTGTGTGTTTGTTTGTGTCTACACTCACACATCTATATATACAGGTTTATATATATACTGTATACATACATACATGTATACAAAGTTGACAAAGAAACAGTTCAAACAAACTAGAAAAAGTATTCACCCAAATCTTGATACTTTGTGTAACAGAGGCCCTGATAATTATGAGTTACACAGCACATACTTTCACTGCTGTGTACCTGCTGTGTCATTTACACATGATACACATCTTCATGTGTAACTAGAAGGTGTTTGCAAGCTGCATAAAAGGTGATCTTGTTATTTTCTCTGTGAATCAGATAAGCTTTTCATATTGTACGTTGAAGAGGCCAGGGTGGTTTGGTAAAGGTGTGTCTGCAATGTGTATGTGAGATGGAATGCTGTGTATGTGTGTGTGTGTATATGTATGTGTGTGTGGTGCCACCAGTGACAAGTTTGATATGGTTGGGTCTTGTAGTGAAAATGTGAGAACGCTTAATCTCCTTTCTGAGGTCCTAATCAGCTATTAAAATTGGTGGTGGAAGTCTTCACTGGTCTGTAGTTTCCAAGACACCCATTCATAGGGTCATTCTCCCAGATCCTTCAACCTTCATGACATGACACACCATTCAAACTCACAGCCTCAAAGGGCAGTGCCCCACGTCTGCCCTATTTTAGTGGGCGTGGCCTGTCAGAAATTGGGTGCGGGTATGGTAACCTCCTGGGAGAAGGTTAGAATGAAAAAAGTATATAACTATTTCACATCTCATGAAGGATAAGTTGTAGTCAAAAGGATTTGTGATATTGCAATATATTTTATCTATAAGTCTGTAAGATTTAGGAATGTGGGAATAATTAGGTTAATTTTAAACCCATCTTTGAGAAGAGAAAATTAATCTTATACTAACTAACAGGATAGATTCTTATCATGACCATCCTCATATGATGTACCACAGGAATTCATCTTAGTTTAATCCTGTTTAGGACACAATTCCCTTTTTATAAAAGGATTATAAAGATTATATTGATAACAGAATTGGACATATACCCATATATTGTGACTAAGCAGTACATGAATAATTTTTGTCTTTTCCTTTATAAATTTAGCATTGAAGATATATATATATATATATATATATATATATATATATATATATATATATATATATATATATATATATATATATATATATATATATATATATATATATATATATATGAACACAGTCACTTAGCAAAGATACAAATTTAACAAGTAAAAAGAAAAACTATTATGATAAATTATGAAATTTATTAACTCAAATCTTTAAAATGTGTAAAAAAAAAAACAATTATGAGATAAAGTCACTTTAAATTATTTAACAAATACACTTTTTAAGAATTACACAGTACACACCCTCACTGATGTGCAGAAACAGTGCAATTTGCTCATAATGCACTGTCTAGCAATAATCATTATGCAAATGAACACTGGAAAGTTTGTCAGCTGCATAAAAGCTTAATTGGGTTTCTAAATTGAATAAAGTAATTTAATATAAATTGTATATTGAAGAAACTTGTAGACAGCCTTAGACATTAAGCCCTTAGGTAGACGCCAGGCTTGTTATATTCACAAGCATTGAAAGTACTTGATTTGTAGAAGTTTGAACAGGATTTGTAGGTGTTTAGAATTGTTCTCTGTTGCAAGGAAAGGCAATTTGGTTAGAGGCAAGGTTGGTCTTTACATAATAGATAAATACTGGTATGCAGAGGTTCCTTAACTGGGGACTGTAATATAGTCGTGGTTCCTACAACTGGAAAGTTTCCAGGTGTGATATTAATTGCAATATTTACCTTTCTAGTAGATTTCCTTTATAGAAATGTTCTCCCTTTGTTCCTTATCCTGCATATTAACCAACCCTTCTGATTCCTTTGTCATTTTTGCAGAATGCGTCGTCACGGCGACAAGAACGAGGTCCAGTTGATGTCTACGGAGACTCCTCCGTCCCTTCCAGTTCGTTCTGGGCTTCCAGGTGAGCTTGCATGGAATTCCAGATGTGAAAATGAGTTGATATAAATCAGCAGTGACCCATTTTGCAACGTCAGAGGGTCTTTTGACTGTAGAAGAATCTTAAAACCTATCTGTTTTATCAGTTACCTACAGTTAATTAAAATGTTTGTAATGGAAACTCAGTAGTAAGCATTTACATACTGGAATATTGTAATCTTGAGAGAATAAATGTGTTGGGTTGAGTCCTTGTGCTGGAAATTGGTATTAGATTACAATGATTACACTGCTCTAGGAATCTTGGGTCAGGAGACAGACATCTCATCAATATCTATAGAAATATAAATATGAAATTGATTTGTGGGCCCTGATAAGCATTGGTCAGCCAGGTTGAATAGGTCATGTACTGTTTCCTGTGCCTGACTGGAGTTTAGATGATGTAAGGAAGGGGACTAATGATATTTTGGCCTGATTTTTGATGGGGCTACACACAGTTGGGAATCACTTGAGTGAAATACTTGTCAGGAATATGGTGCAGAACTATGGAATACCATTCAAAAGTTGACAGTGAAAGGTAATTTGAAGCTAAATAGCAAGGGTCTGAGACGTCTTGAAAGATAATTTGAAGCTAATTAGCAAGGGTCTGAGACATCTTGCAGTGTGCTCTTACCAAATACTTTCACGAGCAGTTTGCGATCTGCCGTTACAATGAATTTGCTCGACAGTGCAATGGTAGCATATTGCAATTCATCTGCCCATGTAAAAATGGTTCCTTACTAATGTCACATTTCATCCAGTTTTACCTCGGCCAAAACTAAAATGTGGAATAGTTTACAAAGCTTGGGTCGGTTAGTCAGGTATTTGGGTTTGCTAAGGTCAAGGTCGAAGATCTCTGTCTCTTTTGCAGTTTATCACAAACTTCGACTAATCAAACAGTGTCTAAAGATCCATTTTTCCACCCGAGTTGTGTCATGGTTCCAGAGGTTCTTTGAATGACAGCATTCCTTCTGCCGTACTGAAATCTTGTGAGAATTTGTTCTCAAAACCAAACTTGGAATGTATATCTGTGATGTCCTTTGAGTCTGGAAAATGTAGGATTGTCTGTGAGTGTTTCTTACAGGTGAATAAACCATTGTAGATAATTTCAGATCCATTAAACACTGACGTTTTGACTTAGCACAAACTTCTAGACAGCCATAGATATTAAGCCCCAGTGTAGAATGAAAACAGTCAAATTAAGGATGATTTCATTTTACTGTGGGTGAAAGGTTTTATTATATTCACAAGCACTGCAAGCAGTGGTTCTGTAGAAGGTTTAACAGGATTTGTAGGTATTCACAATTGCTCTCTGTTGCTGGGAAAGGCAATTTGGTTAGAAGCAATGGTTGTCTTTGCAGAATAGATATTTATTGTTATGGAGAGGTTGCATAAATGGGTATGGTAATATAATCATGATTGCTACAACTGGAAAGTTTCCAGGTGTGATATTAATTGCAAGACATATTCTCAATTAGATTTCTTTTGCCAAAATGTTCCCCTCATGTTTTTTGTCATGGAATGTTGACTGAGATTTTTGAAACCTTCATCATTTGGCTATATGGAGTGTCATGGTGACAAGAATATTGTCCATTTGATGTGTACAAAGACTTATTACTCTCAGTCCTAAAGGGAAACTCTGACTTAAAGTAACATACTCTAAGAGCTATTTACTCTAAACGCTCTGTTGATAATCACATTCACCAACAACTGTAGTCTTCTTAAGACTTTTCAAGCCTTGCATGAGAGTATATTAATCCTACAATCAATTGTGATTCTTAATAAAAAATAAAGGGCTTGATTTAAATCCAGATTGGAATGTCCAAATGGATTCCTGTAATTCCTAAATAACTGTGCAGCTATAAATTGCTTTTTGTGATATAGATATTTGTATCATTCACAGGACAGTTAGAGAGAGAGAGAGAGAGAGAGAGAGAGAGAGAGAGAGAGAGAGAGAGATACTCTAGTATTTTAGCCAACGAAATGCTTCATCTATAATAATAATAATAATAATAATAATAATAATAATAATAATAATAATAATAATAATAATAATAATAATAATAAATCCAGACTGTTTTGGTAAATTATCTGCAAGATTTGTATTGATTGATTGATTGATTGATTCTTTGCTGTTTTGAATGCTGTCATAGGAAAGGGTCAGGTCAATAATTGCTCTGCAATTGGGTAGATTAAGTTTATTATTGTTAAAGGGATTAACTCCATCTTGTCTGTGTCTGTGAACGTGTCTGTGTGTGTCTGTCACCCAATAAAACATCAGGCTGAAACTACGACATCAAATATAAATAAAATGAACCACAAATCTCTCTCTGTGCTTCAGGACTCTTCTTGAACTGGAACTAATGTTTCTTCTGTGCTTCCATTCCAGAACCTCCCGGTGGGTGCTTCCAGACCAGAGGAACTCCTGGATGAGCTGGAAGGTTCTAGGCAGGGGAATACTCAGAGACAGTCGGCAAGGTAAGTTTCCGAGGGCGTCTCAAGTTCAGAGGTCGGTTGCTGGGTGGATTTCTGTGTTTAGGGATTAGGGGGACAGTCGTAGCCCCAGGGGAATCCTGTTGAGATCAAGGACTAAGAGAGGGATGTGTGGAGGACTACCTGAAGGATTGACAGTGCAGTCCTTAGAGACTCAATCAGTATAGTAGGTTTGCCTCTTCAAAACCTTACAGTACAATAGAAATATGGGGACACGTAAACTGGGGGAGAGTGCCGGAGGTGATTATGTCGTTTATGTCAACATCAGTTCACTGAAGGGTGAACTGTTTTCAAGAGAAATAAGCTTAGATGGGCATTGCATAGCGATAATTCTCTCTCTCTCTCTCTCTCTCTCTCTCTCTCTCTCTCTCTCTCTCTCTCTCTCTCTCTCTCTCTCTCTCTCTCTCTCTCTCTCTCGCTCCAATTTTAGGTTCTTTTATTATTTTAGTATTTTAATGTTTTGCTTAAATACATTTTATTTATATTTGTTTGTAATTTATCTATTTTTCTGTGAGTTCAGTATTAGTTATGCAACAGGAGATTCACTGTTAGTTCACTATTATTCATGCAACAGGATATTCACTATTAGTTCACTATTATTCATGCAACAGGATATTCACTATTAGTTTGCTATTAATCATGCAACAGGAGATTCACTATTAGTTCACTATTAGCCATGCAACAGGAGAGTCAGTATTAGTTCACTATTTGTCATGGAATATGAAATTCATTATTAGTTCACTATTAGTCATGCAACAGGGGATTCACTATTAATTATGAAGAAAGAGATTCACTGTTAATTCACTATTTGTCATGTAACAAGAGATTCACCACTAGTTCACTATTAGTCATACAACAGGAAATTCACTATTAGTTCACTATTAGTCATGTAACAAGAGATTCACTATTAGATATAAAACAGGAGATTCACTATTAGTTCACTATTAGTCATGCAACAGGAGATTCACTATTAGTCATGCAACATTAGATTCACTATTAGTTCACTATTGGTCATGCAGCAGGAGATTCACTGTTAGTTCATTATTAGTCATGAGATAGGAAATTCACTATTAGTTCACTATTAGTCAAGCAACAGGAAATTCACTATTAATTCACTATTAGTCATGCAACATGAAATTCACTGTTTATTCAGTATTGATCATGCAACATGAAATTCACTATTAGTTCACTATTAGTTATGAAAAAGGAGATTCACTATTAGTTCAGTATTAGTCATGCAACAGGAGATTCACTATTAGTCATACAATAGGAGATTCACTATTAGTTCACTATTAGTCATGCAAGAGGATATTCACTATTAGTTCACTATTTGTCATGCAACAGGAGATTCACTATTAGTTCACTATTCATCATGCAACAAGATATTCACTATTAGTTCACTATTTGTCATGCAACAGGAGATTCACTATTAGTTCAGTGCCAGTACAGCATACGGTGTACATTTTTAGGGCACACTGTAAGCAATAATAATAATAATAATAATAATAATAATAATAATAATAATAATAATAATAACAGTAATCTGACTTCCTCATGTATTCACTAAAATGGTGTCCAGACTGTTTTGGTAAATTATCTGCAAGATTTGTATTTATTTATTAATTTTTTTGTGGTTTTATATACTGACATCATTCTCTCTCTCTCTCTCTCTCTCTCTCTCTCTCTCTCTCTCTCTCTCTCTCTCTCTCTCGCTTCTCATGAGAACAGGTGTCCATGTTTAGCCCAGTTTCATATTTCCTAGATCCTTAAATTTGTTTATATTAATCCTTGCACTGTTTCCTGACTATAATAGGAGAGAGAGAGAGAGAGAGAGAGAGAGAGAGAGAGAGAGAGAGAGAGAGAGAGAGAGAGAGAGAGAGAGAGAGAGAGCAGTTACACAAAATGGCAATCACTCATATCACCTTCGCCTTTCTTTGAGTGCATTAATTTGTTCTTTTTTTTATTATATACTTTTTATTATATATTTTGGGTTTATATGAAAATTTATTGTGACAGGGATGCTGGGATTACAATAAATCCTTTTTGAAAAAGGATTAATTATAGTTTGAAGTTACAGGAGACAAAATGGGGTCATTACGTAAAATCTTGATGAAATCCAAAGTTTTTGAAGGAACTTTATTCTGTAGATTAGCTATCAATCTAATATACACTTTAAATACTCTGGTGTTCAATTCTATAAATGCTGTACTAGTCTCGTTAGTGTATATTTCTGTATTTTATCTTGTGTCTTGGGAATGTGTGTATGTGTATTTTAGGTGTGGAAGTATTATGTGAAGCTAATGTGTGTTTTATCCGGTAAAATGTGTCAATTACATTTCAGCACATTTCTTGCACTGCAGATAATGTTGCCCCTCTTGCATTCCAGAATCTGTCGGTGGGTACGTCCCCAGGCCAGACAAAGTCTCCAGACTGGAGGGCACCAGCCGGCAGAAGAATCAAATCCATTTGGCACGGTAAGTTCCTGAGGGGTCTCAAGTACTAAGTTGTGTCTGTGTGTGTGTGTGTGTGTGTGTATGTGAAGGGGTAGAGCGTTGGGTGTGGCCACAGAACTTTGGAAACATTGCTGGGATCAGTGACCAAAAGGGGAATGTCTGGTTGACCTGAGGGAACTGGCACAGGACAGACATTTGTTGCACCTGGGAGTGCCACATCAATTGCTGAAGCCCAGTGTTATCACATGAGGGTGCCACAGGAACTTATTGACTGACTGTGTTGGTGCCTTCTTTAAAAAGTCTATTGAAATGATAGATTTTCCTGTTAAAATCTTCACAGTATTATATAAGCTAAATACATTTATATAATGCATAAACATGCATGGATTTGATTCAAATAGGAAATGGTCTTAATAGAAAGGTGATCAATATAAATAGGCAGTTTTCCAATATCACATTCCTTGTAGTTCGTCCAATTTTCCAGTGGTCATGAAGCACAAAGTGCCCAGACTCGAAGTTTTTGGGGAGGCGAGTCAAATAGGCCCAGGGAGATGGTGTTAATTGACCCCACAAAGTGCCAAAAAAAAAAAAACAGTTAGTGGATCCAGTGTGGAAGTAATCCTTGATTCGTTGTCTGATTTCCAGTTGCAAAAACTTCCCCTGAAGTGAGAGTTATCGGAAAATGTTCCCTGTGTTATTCGAATTGTAGGGGAGAGCGGTGATGGTTCGGACATTTTTTTTTTTAATTTCCCTCTAGAAGTCAGAGTTTAAGGAGCAGTGATATCCTTGGCATGTCAATGTGTAGCCTCATCATCCTACATTTACCAGTAAATGTAGCAAGTCGTATACTTTACTATACTTGAAGCTATTTATCCTCAAGTACAAGTTTCCAAAATGTCTGAATCATCCCTACCCATGGTGATGATTCGGACAAGAGCATGGGATGATTTGGACAATTATTATAATTGACATTTACCTTCAAGTCAGATGATAAACGAAACAGAAATACCATACGAAGTGTTTTATTGAAATAATCATAATCAACTAAAAAGATTATTCTCTCCCTTAGTGAATGGCAGATGGAAAATCTACAATGTTTGCTGAGAATAAATGTTATAGTAGTCTTAAAGAATATTGTAACCTTCAAAACAAAAACTAAACTTGAAATATCCTTGCCACCAAATTCTTAAATGACCAAAATTTACTTGAAATTATTCTCCCCATTAGTAAAAACCAAGCATAAATCGTAACTCAAATACTTGAAGTTTGTTGTGCCTAAATATTAAAGTTGGCCTAACGAATATTGTATCCTGCAAAAGAAAAACAAAATTTGAAATACCCCTGCTTTCTTTTCATACTCTGCTGAACTGGGTTGGGAAGCACTCCAGTTACTGCCTCTTTACCAATAGTTGCTTCATCCTCAATTTCTGGAAATTTAAAACTATTATCAGATAATTTCTGTGATTTTCTTAAATAAGAAACCTGAAATTCATCACCCTCGTCTAAATTGCTGATTAATTTGCCGACATAATAGACTTTGCTACCTTTTACTGGATCTATCCCAACAAGGACAAAATCTCCCTCCTCTGGGACTTTATCAATAAAACCCACTTCTGTGTCTTCTATCTGCTCTGAGATGTCAGAAGAGTTATTGTTAAGATCGGCTGTCAAGAGATCTTCAAGATGATGAAGGTCTTCATCACTGGTCTGGGCCTCTGTATCTAACTTTTTTTGTATTTTTCTTGCTTTTTAATGTTCTTGAGGTACTCATATGAGGTGGTTGTGCTTTTAGGTGGTGTAGTTGGCTTTGGCCTAGCAGTCAAAAGCCCTGGCAAAGTGACTTTCTTGAAAAGCATCAGAGTAATGTGGGTGAATGCCAATGGAATGGAATCCAGATTTGATATTCACATTTTAATTTGTAATTAGGGGGTTCTATGACGGGTTTATGAAGTGCTTTATAAGGTAAAGGTAATGAGGGGCTAATGAATGCATATACACAAAATATAACTTAAATAATGTTAGTGAAAATCTTTTGTTTCTTTGTTGGAATTCATAATTAGTAAAGGTGTGCTAGGAGGGATGATTCGGACACGTCCGAATCATCCCCCACATATCATAACCATTTGATGACACCCTCAACTTCAAATCCTTGCAGATTACAGGCGGGTAATAGCTACAACATCTTCGTCATATAGTACAAATTCACACCCAAAACTCATAATCAGCTCCCTTATATTCACTGCACCAAAGTGTAACGAGTTGTTGCTCGTTAAGCAGTTTAAGATATAATTGTTTAGCATCCTTTACTACCTAACTATTTATTTATGTAAATAGCTGTTATGATAATTATCTTACATAAAGTTAAACCTTACTGTTAAACCTAAAGGGCAGTATTCCTTTGGAGTTTGGAGCATTAGCTTACGTTCATGGCTCTACTGTATATTTGACTTATACCAATAAAGTCTTGGATTATTATGGAGAAGGTTTACTCTCCAACGTATCACATGGTGGCAGCGGTATTTTAATGGACCCATACGTGCACAAATACCAGGATGTCTTCGTTTCACAGTCTTCCGCCACCCGCCAGTTTCAATGTGGATGATAGGAATGCAGCAGAAAGGTGGAAGTGCTATGCTGTCGCAAAAGAGTTAAGTAAAAAGACTCCTGAAGTGCAAGTTTCTGTGTTACTTACAGTTATTGGGCCTGAGGCTCATAAGGTTTTCAGCACATTTCAACTTTCTGATGAAGATCGGAAAGATCAGAATGCAGTGCTGGCAGCATTTGAAAAATTTTTTCACCCAAGCAAAAACACTGCATTTGAACATTACCGTTTCAATATTCGGGCACAGATGGATGGAGAATCTTTTGATCAGTATGTAACGGCTCTGCGTCATATACCGTTGGGTTGTGATTTTGCGAATATAACACAAGAAGAAATATTAAGAGACAGGATTATGTTTGGCATTTCGGATGATAGGGTCAGAGATCGTCTTCTTTGGGAAAGGAATCTAACTTTGGAAAGAACCTTAGAGATTTGTCGAGTTAGCGAGGTATCTATAGCACAGCAAGAGGAGATCAACAGAGTATTAGAAAGCAAGGTTATTACTGTATCTACAAAGCTGAAGGATCCAGTTGGAAGAATGAAGCCAGTGACGGATGTTCATCGCAAATTGGAAAAAACGGACTGGATTACTGATTGTAGGTTCTGTGGTAAAAGTCACAGGAAAGTAAAGGAAGTTTGTCCAGCTTGGGGTAAGTGGTGCATAAATTGCAAAAAACTTAATCACTTTAAGCTTAAATGCCCTGCATTAATGGTGCAACAAACGAATTTGAAATCGCTTAATAGCATGAGGGAGGCTGATTTGGAAGAAAAAGACTCGTCATGTATATTCACAGTGAAAACGGTAGCTAGTATCAAGATGACTAAGGAAAAAACTGTTACACTTAAAGTTAGTCCACTGCGCTACATAAGATTCCAGATAGACTGCGGAGCAGATTGTAATGTACTGCCACTCCATGTGTACCAACCTGCAACTGGTGACTCAGAGTTGAGGGAGGTAGGGCCGTCTTCAACCACATTGTATGTTTATGGGCAAAAAGGCATTCATTCCTTTGGCAGTGTGTGTATTCGTGTTTGGCGGGGAGTTCGTACCATTAATTTGAAATATGAGTTATTGCAGGGTCAGCGATTTCATTCAATTTTGGGTTATCAAGCATGTGTGGCGCTTAATATTCTGGAAATAAAGGATAATGACCAGATTAATCCTATATGTGACAAAGCCTTGCACGTCAATTCAGCCGGCTCTTCTGCTATTACAAAGGAGCTTCTGATTGAGCGGCATCCACAAGTTTTCAGAGGTGTTGCCGGTAAGCTTGATTACAGTTATAAAATCAGAGTTAATAAGTCTGTTAACCCAGTACAGCATGCTCCTGGAAGGGTACCTGCGGCAGTGCGTTCCGTCCTGCAAAAGGAACTAGATAAGCTTGAAAGTGGAAACATAATTGCTAAGGTACAGCAACCAACGGAGTGGGTCTCCTCCTTATTAGTAATACCTAAAAAAAATAAAGAAATACGAATTTGCATTGATCCAAGGGATCTAAATAAGGCAGTGCTTCGTGAGCACTATCAATTACCAACACTGGAAGACATTGCCTCTCGTCTTGCAGGAGCTCGTGTGTTCACAGTCTTGGATGTGAAACACGGTTTTTGGCATGTGCCTTTGGAGGAGGAGAGCTCGTACTTAACTTTTAATACTCCATTTGGACGTTACCGCTGGCTGAGAATGCCATTTGGAATATACTCGGCACCGGAAGTTTTTCAGCATTGTATGCATCAGCTGATTGAGGGACTTGAGGGAATTGAGGTAATTGCAGACGACTTTTTGGTGTATGGTGTTAGGACGAGCATAATTAAATACAGGGCCGGATACAAGGTTTATTGTGAATCCGTTACAACAACTTGCCGCCAAGGACCAGCACACCGGCCGCATGACAACACAACCCCGGAACCGAGAACTCAAAAACAAGACGTTCACAGCAGGGAATAGAATCAGAATTAACAAAGGATTACCTTTTTTTTTTTTTTTATCTAAAACTCTACATCCCTTATCCCTAGAAAAGCAATAATATTCCAACTTAAAACATCAGACAATTAAATAAATCAATACTTCTTCCAAAATATGTTACAAATATGAAAACAAAACAACATGATAAATACAGCATATTTGTATATATTTATAAATCAAGTAGATCTGGAGGTTTACTTAATTGACTGGATCGCCTTAACATTGGCGGTTGTACTGAACATTCACTATCATTATTTACAGTTACTTCTATGGGTTCTTCAGCCCCACTATTATCACATGGTACATTAGTGTCTGAAATGAAAGCACTAGAATCACTCAAATTTACAGATGACTTAGAATTATTGGATAACACTTCTTTATTGGATTGGTTAAAGTCACCCATATATCTATGCATAATCTGATCTGCATGTCTTGTCCAAATAATATTACCAAAACTCTGTACTTCCACCTTATAATTTCTCAACCCAAGTACTTCCACAATCTTTCCTTCCACCCATGGTGAACCTTTCCCAAAATTACGAACAAACACAGCATCATTGACTTTATACAATTTACCTTCCTCCTGGAAAATTTCACCCCTCATTTTCCTTAAAGATTTGTCTTTCAGTTTAACCGACTCAACAGTACCTTTGAAATTCCTACCAAACATTATTTCTGCTGGGGCCTTACCCGTGGAAGAATTCACAGTCCTCCTATAGTTATACAAAAATCTACAAATTCTGGTCTGAATATCTCCCTTCTTAAATTTTCCCAGGCCCTCCTTGAATGTTCTCACCGCCCTTTCAGCCAGACCATTGGAGGATGGATGATAAGGAGCTGGTGTTACATGCTTAATACTATTTTTACACAAGAACTCCTCCATCTCTTGAGAAACAAAATTTGGAACATTATCTGATACAATGATATCAGGTATACCAAAATTACAGAATGTCTTCCTCAAATGACCAATGGTAACAGCTGACGTAGTGGAACTAGAAAAATGAATATCCAAAAATTTACTATGAGAATCTACAATTATCAAAAAATATTTACCATCCATTGGTCCTGCATAATCTATGTGCAGTTGAGACCATGATTTACAAACAATAGGCCAAGACAATGTAGGAGCTCGAGGATTTGTAAAATTCTTAAAACAAATGCTACAATTCTTTGTGACTTCTCCTATGTCCTGGTCTATCTTTGGCCACCATACCCAATTCCTTGCCTCAGCTTTCATAGCATTTATACCATTATGCCCACAATGCAAATGGTTCAAAACCTTACATCTTAACTCAACAGGAATCAAAACCCTATTTCTATACAATATTACACCATTATGGAGAGATAAATCATCTTTTACAGAGGCATATTCCAGAAGTGACATATTATGTTCCCTTGACCATCCCAGCTTCAAACAATTTTTCAACTGAGACAATACAGCATCCTTATTGGTGAAATGTTTAACTGCCTGAAAAGAGATGTCATCAAAATCAAGTAATTCAACCAATTTAACATACTCAGCTGGTGTACCAGAATGAAAATCATCATCAAGTGGCAATCTGCTTAAGGCATCAGCAATTACATTTTCCTTCCCAGGTTTGTGAACTAATTCATAATCATACTGAGATAACAACAAAGCCCATCTTTGTATTCTAGAATTAGCATTACATGGAATCTGTTTCCCTCTTCCAAAAAGTCCCAGTAATGGTTTATGATCAGTTCTAGCAACAAAATTCCTGCCAAGCAAAAAATATCTAAAACGTTTCACAGCAAAAATAAGAGCTAATCCTTCTTTATCTAACTGAGAGTAGTTCCTTTCTGCTTTAGACAGTTTTTTACTTGCAAAATAAATTGTTTTTTCTTGGTCACCAACCTTTTGCAACAAAACACACCCCACACCTACAGGAGACGCATCCACTTCAATGATTAAAGGACTATTCCCATCAAAACTAGTCAGCACTTTTGACTCGGAAAAATCTCTTTTAATGCCTTCAAACGCCTTCTGCTGTACTGAAGTCCATCTAAATTTTACATTTTTCTTCAACAAATCATACAAGGGAGCTAGCTTAGAAGAAAAATTCTTTACAACCTTGCAATAGTAAGTAATCATACCTAAAAAAGATTGAACTTCTTCAACAGAAGTAGGACATGGGCAATCTAAAATAGCTTTCAGTCCCTTTGAAGATGGCTTGACTCCTTCACCTGAGATGTGGTATCCTAAATATTCAATAGATTCAGCCTCCAAAACAGTCTTAGTCTTATTTATTTGTACATTATGTGCTTGCAAAAGTTCCAAAACCTTTCTTAATCGGTGATCATGCTCCTTTTTGGTAGCACCACTTACAATAATATCATCTAAATAAGCAGCTACACCCTCCACATTTGCCAACAGTTGAGAAATAAACCTTTGGAAAATACCAGGAGATGAGGACAAGCCAAAAGGTAAACGCTTATATTTAAAGAATCCTTTATGAGTATTAATTACTAAATACTCTTGACTTTTCACATCAACAGGTATTTGAAGATAAGCATTCTTTAAATCAGTTTTGGAAAAAAACTTTCCCTTACCAACAACAGATAACAATTCCTCTATCTTTGGTAACGGGTACCTGTCACAATGAATTTGTTTATTCAAAACTTTAAAATCTCCACAAATCCTCATTTCAACCTTATTTTATTTCAATACAGGTACAATAGGAACTGCCCATTCACTATGTGATATGGGTTCCATCATTTCATCCGCTACTAGCTTATCTAAGGCATCTTCAATCATTTTCTTGTAATAAAAAGGAACTGTGCGTGCTTTCATAAACTTTGGGGTAGCATTACCTTTTAAATGAATCTTAGCCAAAACACCAGCAATAGGTTTACTTGAATCTACCAAGTAATTATCTAGCAGCTTTTCTGCACTCACATTAGCAACCTTTATTACTCTAGTACCTTCATCTATTCCAGCCAGATAAATACCTACTTGCTGCATTAAATCTTTACCACACAAATTTGTATTACAAGAATCAACAACATAAAATACCTGAGAAACCTTTGTGCTATTATAAAGTACAGGAGCTAACACTTTGCCCAAGACATCAATTTTCATATTATCATAACCTCTTAGCTTTTTATTGCATTGTTCCATATTTAGTTTTAACCTATGTACCCACTCTTTGGTTATAGTAGACACAGCAGCGCCACTGTCAACCTCAAATGGAACTAAATTCTGATTAATACTGAAATAAAATTCATCAGAATTAAGAGCAAAAATCTTTCCTTTAACCATTAACAATCTATCATCATTGTTGTCTTCATAACCATCAATAGTTTTTACAGTCTTCTTACCTTCAGCCCTACTATTGGAAGCCTTATACCTAGGTTTAACACTACTAGGCCTATGAAGAGACAAATCTTTGTTTGCCTCTCTACACACCCTTTTTAGATGACCTTTCCTTTTACAAATGTTACAAGTCAGATCTTTAAACCAACAGTCTATACTCTCATGAGAAAAACCACAATGTTTACAAGATGACTTTTCTTTTCTCACTGAACTAACCTGTGGCTGTGATTCGTTCCTCTCACCCACAAAAGCTTTTTCCATGTTCAAAATTCTCTCTAAAACTGCACTAGAGGTCATAGCTTGGAGATCAATATTCAAAGCAACTAAATTGGGAAAATATACTTCATTGTCCACTGCCATAAACAACTGATCTCTGACTCTTGAATCGAAATGATTACCAAAATTGCAATCTTTTGCTAAAGCCTTGAGGTCAGCATACAAACTATTCACTGTCTCATCCCTCCTTTTTTTTTCTTTGTTGAAAAGCTATTAGGCTACGATGATAAGAAGGTTTCACAATGTAATGTGATTTCAATACAGCTACAAGGTCATCGTAAGTCTTTGTATGGGGTAAATCAGGATCACACAAATTACCCAGTACACTAAAAACATCAGTTCCAATCAACACTAGCAAAACATTTTTCTTTTTGTTATCTTCCTCAATTCCAAGATTACTAAAATTAGCTTCTAATAAACTAAGCCAAAGATCCAGGGTTATCTGAGAAGAATTAAAAGGATCAATCTTAATCTGAGTAGTCGTCGCCATTGTGAACAAAACTGCAAGATGAAGCAAAACTGTAGGTAGCAGCCTATATGCCAGGTAAGGTAGGGTAAAAACACAATAAATCGAAGCATCAACTAGTACAGCTTGGGGAATTGAAAATCCTCACCCCTAGCATAGGCGAACTCTGCCTAACCTCCGCACCATCGCCGTCAATCAACAGGCCTTACGGAAGTGTCCTCAGAGCCGGTAGGCTATGCTGAACTCATAAAAAATCCTGGAAAATCCTGACATCCACATGAAGTTCTTGTAGACCCTATGCTCCTCTGCATGGATTCTCGTCGCCATTTGTTAGGACGAGCATAATTAAATACAGGGCCGGATACAAGGTTTATTGTGAATCCGTTACAACAACTTGCCGCCAAGGACCAGCACACCGGCCGCATGACAACACAACCCCGTAACCGAGAACTCAAAAACAAAAGACGTTCACAGCAGGGAATAGAATCAGAATTAACAAAGGATTACCTTTTTTTTTTATCTAAAACTCTACATATGGAAAAGGAGCTACTGACATAGAGGCTACAAATGATCATGATAGAAATCTTCAGTCCTTTATCAGGTGCTGTGAAGAGCGAAACGTGGTACTAGGAACTGATAAACTCCAATTGAGACAAACTGAAGTTTCATTTATGGGTCATGTAGCAACAGACAAAGGATTAAAACCAGGACCTGAGAAAGTGAAAGCTTTAGTGGAGATGCCAGCACCTAAAGATGTTGCAGGGGTACGAAGATTTCTTGGAATGGTGCAATACCTAGCTAAATTTCTGCCTAAATTAGCTGAACTGACCGCTCCTCTGAGGGATCTTCTGCACAAGAACTCTGAATTTGTGTGGCAGGATTTTCAAGAAAAAGCTTTCAAAGCTGTTAAAGAGGCAGCCAGTAAAACACCTGTTCTACATTATTATAGTTTAATTTCAGAGGTTACTATTCAGTGTGATGCATCCCAGTATGGAGTCGGAGCAGCCCTTTTGCAGAATGGCCAGCCCGTGGCTTTTGCATCCAGAAGTTTGTCAGAGGCAGAGCAGCGTTATGCACAAATTGAAAAGGAACGTCTAGCTATTGCTTTTGCATGTGAAAGGTTTCACCATTATGTATATGGACGGGATAAGGTCACGGTGCATTCTGACCACCAACCACTGGGGTTAATTTTCAAGAAACCGTTAGCAGCAGCCCCAGCTAGGCTTCAGAGGATGTTGCTACATCTGCAGTATTATGCTTTGGAGGTTAAGTATGTCAAAGGAAAACACATGTACATTGCTGACACATTAAGCCGTGCGTTCTTGCCTAATTGCTCTGAAAATTCTGTATTTGTAAATTACCTTGAAACTGTAAAAAATGAGGCTACAACACTGATCGGAGATACCTTGATGATCACAGATGACAGATTGCAAGAGATAAAAGCTCACAGTGGAAGTGACAGTAATCTTCAAGCAGTTGCAAAAATGATCAGAGAAGGATGGCCAGATGCTAGAAATAAAGCTCCTGAGTGTGCTAGAGCTTGAGAGAAGCGCTGTTCTGGCCAGGAATGTCCTCGGATCTGAAAGCATTGTTCAACAGTGTGATGCTTGTTTGTCAATTAGAGACCTTCCTCCTAAAGAACCGATGAAAAGTCATGAGTTTGCCCTTCGTCCATGGTCAAAAGTAGGAGCTGATCTATGTTATATTGATAATCGGATACTCCTTATAGTAGCTGATTATTTTAGCAGTTTTCTTGAAGTATCAAGAGTAAATAATACGACATCTACTGCCATCATTAGAGAACTACAAATTATATTTTCTCATCATGGAATACCAGACCAGTTAGTAACAGAAGGCATGTTGACTAGCCCAGCCCAAAGACTTATGGGTAGACATTGTAAAACTATCATGCCCTGCATGTCATCATTACTAAAGCCTAGATATCCTACATGGCAAGATTCTTTAGTTATCTTGGAAAAAAAGGACAAGCAGGCCCATTACTATAACAGAGGGACACGTGCATTGAAGCCTATACCCGCAGGAGAGGTGGTGCGCCTCAGACTACCAGGTAGTAAGATATGGACTCCTGCGCTTTGCATGGGAGAAGTCGCTCCTAGATCTTACAGAGTCAAGGTGGGAAATAGAGAGTATAGAAGAAATCGACGGCAGTTATTGGCTACAGGAGAGAGATGTTCGGATGGCTTGGAGAACACTGAGGTTGATACTGACGAGCAATTGGACGATAATGATCTGGAGCAGATCTTACAAGAGCAGAGTTTGATACGGAGCTGCAGTCCACAACAGAAAGAAAAGAGTAAACCTGAGCTGAGAAGCGAAGATGCCTGTGAGCCACTTGTCGTTAAAGAAGCCTATTTGGGGGACGATGTTCTTAAGACATCTGAGCCTGAAATCCAAAATAGACGTTCAACACGCTTCAAGAGTAAACCTAAACGTTATGGCATAGATGATTATTGATAGTACATGTATATTAAAGTTTATTTGTATATCAATGACTGCTTTCAGCATTTGTATTTATATATATTTATTTTATTGATTATTAAACTAAAATTTACTGTACATGCAAACTTCTTTTGGAAGAAGGGGAGATGTAACGAGTTGTTGCTCGTTAAGCAGTTTAAGATATAATTGTTTAGCATCCTTTACTACCTAACTATTTATTTATGTAAATAGCTGTTATGATAATTATCTTACATAAAGTTAAATCTTACTGTTAAACCTAAAGGGCAGTATTCCTTTGGAGTTTGGAGCATTAGCTTACGTTCATGGCTCTACTGCATATTTGACTTATACCAATAAAGTCTTGGATTATTATGAAGAAGGTTTACTCGCCAACGTATCACACAAAGCTTATGATTCAAACGCAAAAAAATTACATAGGAAATGAGAAAAACCACAAAAATTACCCTCAATCCTAAAGTAAACGACCCTTTGCAACCAAAGTCCATGTGTCAATGGCAAACAAACTCTCGCGATTTCACGTGATTTCTCAGAGCTGAGGGCCCCTTACATTTTCCAGGAAATGTATTGTCCGGACCATCCCACTGTCCGAATCATCACTGCTCTCCCCTACTGAGGAACAAATGTTTGCCCCCTGGGGTCCCATTCTGCTGGTGATGCCCTCATAGTGCCCCTAATTCACAGATAATGAAGCTAGAATCTAGATTTAACCCAGTTTATGTTTACTGACTCTAGATTTTCAATTTGGATTATTTAAGAAGGAAAGTGACTGGTTTGGGGAGACAGTCGTTATCAAAATGCATAAAACATTTGTCTCCTCCCGCCTCCATAGTTCTTCTTCCAGCTTAATAGCCTGAACACTTTCTTTCCAATACTGCAAACCGTTGCAGTATGGAGTTACTAATTTACCGACTCCAAAATCTCGTTTTGACTTAACACCTGCCTGGGAGACACTTTCTGTATGGTCCTTCGTCTGTCATTGTCGAGGTCTTTTCCTACTATTTGTTTGTTCCCGTACTTGTAATTTTACATCTCTTGGTCTGTTGATTGTTGTGTATACAATGAAGAAGACACTTGCAGTTCCCTCCTTTCAAGAACTGGCTCCGTATTCTTCGTAATCCTTTCATTAGTTGTCCATTTTCTATCCCGCCATCTGCAGTTTCCTCTTTTGAAGCAGTTCTCCAGAATTAACGTTTCTTGTTACAACTTTTTTGTTGTTATTTTTATTCGTTCTTTGTTATATTTTACATAAAAAAGGTCATAAATGACCTCTTGCTTGCATCTTTATCCCTCTGCGCTTTCCTGCCTTTGTTCAAGCAAGCTCGTTGAAAGCAGTTTTTGGGTATAATTTTCTTACTGAGGAAAAATGGCTCTTGCTTGTGGCTACCTTTCTAAAGACACAGCAATTGACTGCAAGCGCTTTCAGCCACATGCCATTTACACCTCACTTTCCTCACTTTCTCCTCTTTTTCTTGCGCAGTGTCTGCTTGAGATCTTCCTTCTACACATTCTCTCTACATTTCTCATGATTTCCAACATTTCCGATGAGCTGCTCTTGAGTGTCAATTGCACTTGTTGCAAAGTCTCGATGAGGCCGATGATTTGTATGGACCCATATCACTGACCCTAAATTGCAATTTTCTGTTTTGATTTGCATTCAATTCTCTTCAGTTGTCTGTGCTTGCGGAAGCATCGTTGCTTCCTTGCTTGACCCTTTGCGGAACTGAGTTTGGGCGACTGGGGTTATAGGTCGGTCTTATTCTTGGGCAAATTTATTATTTGCAATTTATTTAATCAATGTTGCAATACACAGAGAAAGGTTCATTGTCAGCCATATTTATTAGCATATTGAATTGTGCTTGAAAGCAAACCTTAATGAATTGGGGATTGTTAGGCTGTTTGCGTACAAATTGGTGGTCGTTATTGAGGTCGCCTTAATTGACGTTCGTATGTCTGGTACTTTCTCTGTTGCTTTCTCTCTCTCTCTCTCATTTTGTCCGTCTGTCTCTCTTTATGACTGTTTGTGCCCCTCTCTCTCTCTCTCTCTCTCTCTCTCTCTCTCTCTCTCTCTCTCTCTCTCTCTCTCTCTCTCTCTCTCTCTCTCTCTCTCTCTCACAATTTTGGGCGCTTTTTATATTTTAGTATTTTAATATTTGATTTATTTACATTTTTCTTTATTTATTAGTTTGTAAATTTATCTTTTTCTATGAGTTATGCAACAAGAGATTCACTATTAGTTCAGTATTAGTCATGCAATGGGAGACTCAATATTAGTTCAATATTAGTCATGCAACAACAGATTCACTATTAGTTCACTATCAGCCATGCAACAGGAAATTCACTATTAGTTCACTATCAGCCATGCAACAGGAGATTCACTATTAGCTCACTATCAGCCATGCAACAGGAGATTCACTATTAGTTCACTATCAGCCATGCAACAAGAGATTCACTATTAGTTCACTATCAGCCATGCAACAGGAGATTCACTATTAGTTCACTATCAGCCATGCAACAAGACATTCGCTATTAGTTCACTATCAGCCATGCAACAGGAAATTCACAATTAGTTCACTATCAGCCATGCAACAAGAGATTCACTATTAGTTCACTATCAGCCATGCAACTCAAGATTCACTATTAGTTCACTATCAGCCATGCAACAAGAGATTCACTATTAGTTCACAATCAGCCATACAACAAGAGATTCACTATTAGTTCACTATCAGCCATGCAACAGCAGATTCACTACTAGTTCACTATCAGCCATGCAACAGCAGATTCACTATTAGTTCACTATCAGCCATGCAACAAGAGATTCACTATTAGTTCACTATCAGCCATACAACAAGAGATTCATTATTAGTTCACTATCAGCCATGCAACAGCAGATTCACTATTAGTTCACTATCAGCCATGCAACAGCAGATTCACGATTAGTTCACTATCAGCCATGCAACAGGAGATTCACTATTAGTTCACTATCAGCCATGCAACAAGAGACTCAATATTAGTTCACTATCAGCCATGCAACAGCAGATCCACTATTAGTTCACTATCAGCCATGCAACAGCAGATCCACTATTAGTTCACTATCAGCCATGCAACAGCAGATTCACTATTAGTTCACTATCAGCCATGCAACAGCAGATTCACTATTAGTTCACTATCAGCCATGCAACAGGAGATTCACTATTAGTTCACTATCAGCCATGCAACAGGAGATTCACTATTAGTTCACTATCAGCCATGCAACAGCAGATTCACTATTAGTTCACTATCAGCCATGCAACAGCAGATTCACTATTAGTTCACTATCAGCCATGTAACAGCAGATCCACTATTAGTTCACTATCAGCCATGCAACAGCAGATTCACTATTAGTTCACTATCAGCCATGCAACAGCAGATTCACTATTAGTTCACTAAAGTAGAGATGGAAATAAGGACAGAGACTCCTATAGGGTGACCCACAAAACCCTTTGTAATTCTGTAATTCAATGAATTTCCGACATTAAAAAACATAAATTATTTTAGGGAGGAAATCTATAGAATTTGAGGCCATTTTCGTTCAAATAAGTCTTTTTTAACTAATTTTTAGAAGACATCTTGGTTTGGCCATTGGTGTGAATCATCTGACGATGAATCACGATATTTACGTAATTAAGGACTGTCTGGCTGATTTAGATAAATTTATACACCTAATTAGCTTAATTATCATTAATAATATAATCAAATTAACGTCAAATTTATTAAATATGGAATTTTTTGTCGCCGATTCGCCGAGATTCGAACCTTGTTCGAACAGTTCCATTGGTTCGATAATTTACGAAATTTAAGTAATTTTGGAATATTTGACCGATTTAGATAAATTAATGAGACTAATTAGCGTTAATTAGGTTGATTATATATGTCAATTAACGCAAAACTCATTAAATATAGCGATTTGTGTTGCTGATTCGCGAGATTCGAGCATAGTTCGAGCTGTGATTTGGTTCGATAATTCACGAAATTCACGTAATTTCGGACTGATTGACTGATTGGGATCAATTCATACGACTAATTAGCTTAATTATCATTAATAATATAAGTAAATTAACTTAAGATTCATTAAATATAGCCATTTTTGTTGCTGCTTCGAAGAGATTCGAACCTGGTTCGAACAGTTGTTAAGTTCGATAATTCTCGGTATTTATGTAATTTCGGACTATTTTACCGATTTAGAGCAATTTATGAGACTAATTAGCGTTAATTGGGTTGAAAATACATATCAATTAACATAAAATTCATTAAATATGGCCGTTTTTCGTTGCCGAATCGATAAAATATTCGGGAATCACGTGAATATCGTCATATCGTCGAACCGAACAACTGTTCGAACAGATTCGAACCAGGTTCGAATCAGCAATAAAAATCGCTATTTTTAATGAATTTTACGTTAATTGACATAAATTTTCAACCCAGTTAAGGCTAATTAGTCTCATTAATTGATCGAAATCGGAAAAATAGTTCGAAATTACGTAAATATCATAAAATCATCGAACCGAATAACTGTTCGAACCAGGTTCGAATCTCGTCGATTCGGCGACGAAAAACGGCCATAAATAATTAATTTTACGTTAATTCACTTATATCGTTAATGATAATTAAGCTAATTAGTTATTTAAATCAACCCAAATCAGTCAGACAGTCCTTAATTACGTAAATATCGTGATTCATCGTCCGATTCACGTGTCTTGAACCAGACGTCTTCTCAAAATTTGAAATTGACTTATTTTGTCGTAAATGGCCTTAAATTCTATATATTTCCTTCCCAAAATATGTTTTTTAATGGCAGAAATTGATCTGTATAGATCTATAAGTCTATATATTCCTATATATCTCGGTTTCAGCTATGCCAAAATGCCCCCTTGGGAGGATGTATTCTAGGCCTATGGTTAATCTTTAGAATCCAAATCTTTTATATTTTAGTGAATATTTCATTTATTATTTGATTTTTAGGTCTATTTAGAGCGTTGATAGTGAGGTTCTGATAGTGTCATGGCCACTGTACCACCAAGGTGTAGTCCACAATACCAGATATTACAATGATAGTGAGGTCGTCTAATAGTGTTAGTCACTATTAGACAACCTCACTATCATTGTAATATCTGGTATTGTGTACTACATCTTGGTGGTACAGTGGCTATGACCCCAAGACCTAATGCACAATACCAGAAATTGCATTGATAGTGAGGGCATCTGATAGTGTCATAGGCACTGTACACCCAAGATCTAGTGTACAATACCCAAATTTACTTTGATAGTGAAGTCATCTGATAGTGTCATAGTCACTGTACCTGCAAGATCTAGTGACAATACCAGAATTCACATTGATAGTGAGGTTATCTGATAGTGTCACAGTCACTATATCCCCAAGATATAGTGCTGTACCTCTCTGTCTGTCCCATTTGTTACCGTATATATTCTACATCAAAAATCACATTGGATAAAGGACACTGATTTGACCCCCACAAATTCAGGGTCGAAATGCCCACTCTCCTGCCCTTATTCAGGGCATCAATGTAGGTCTGTCGTGGACAGAAGATTGACATATTATAATCTAGACAAGGAATGGAGGGGTGAACACCCGTCTCTCTCTCTCTCGGCCATTGCCGAAATTGATTGCCGGAGGCCAGGGGGGGGAGTGCCGAGAAACCAACATAACACCCCAACGGACGGAATATATCTCGACGACCTTTATAGTTCCTCCTGAAGTATTCCGTTAAGTCTTATATAAGTTAATAATAGGAATACTTTTCTTTTTAAGGTTTCTTTTCAAGGTTTAAGGTTCCTGGTTCCTTTCGGAAGGTGAAGATAAATGGTTTGACCGAAAGTCTCTTTGTATATTGAAATTAAAGTGCCGTCTCTCACATGCAAGGAATAGGTACATATATCAGTTTAAATGCTTCTTGACTGGAGCGAAAAGTGGGGAGTCTGTTTTCTTTATTCATTTACTCATTTTGGCATTCACACCCTCCCTGCGTCTTCACAGACAAGGCCTTTTCACAGACATGGCATCGCTTTCACCCCCTTCACCATCATCACTCTCGTCTTCATACTTCTTCTTCAACGTCCATCTTTGATCTCATCAACCTCATCGACATTTCCCTCAATTTCTTCCTTCTTGCGATTTGTAATTATGGTGTTCAACGGTGCTCGAGGTTGAGGATAAGAATTCAATACACTTTCATGGTGAATAATAGGATTACTGTTCTGTAAGAGGTTTGTTTTCAAGGTTCCTTTTAAAAGGTTCCTTTTTAAGGAGCCAAAGAACTTCAAAATGAAACCGAAACTTTTCCAACATTACTTGAAATATTTTGGGGAATTGGAGAACTGTCGTTTCAAAGACACCACTTTTATTTTAAGTTTAAGATAGAGTTTAAGACAGAGTCATGTACAGTGAAATATTCATTGAAATATTCGGTCGTTCTGGCTCTAACTTTTCCTTTTTCTTTCACAGATCGATGTATAGAGCGGAGAAGAGAGGAGGAGGTCTGGCTCTACCCAATTAGAGCCTTTGCTGTTTAATCATTAGACAGGTAAGTTGGTACCAGTATTTATTCATTGAATTAACAAGTAAGTTAACATTTCACTCAAAAGAGACAAATTAGCATTGTTTATTCGTTTATTTATTTATTTGTTTGTTTATTTATTTATTTATTTATTTATTTATTTGTTTATTTATTTATCTATTTATTTATTTATTTGTTTATTTATTTATTTATCTATATTTATTTTTTTATTTTTTATTTATTGATTTATCTATTTATTTATTTATTTATATAATCATTCATGTATTTATTAATTTATTTATTCATTTATTTATTTATGTGTTTATTTATCTATTTATTTATCTATTTATTTATTGATTCATTTATGTGATTATTTATTGATTGATTGATTGATTTTTTATCTATTTATTCAGTTATTTATTTATTGATATATTTATTTGTTTGTTTATTTATTTAGTTATTTATTTATATATTTATCTATCTTTATTTATTTATTTATTTATTTATTTATTTATTTATTTATTTATTTAATTAAAACACCATCCTCTGCATATTCCAACTCTGACAAGATGAAAAATAAAGTAAATTCGATCTAAACTTATCAAATCATTCAGAAGCTTTTTATTTTAATTCAACATTAAAGCCCCTCCTTGAACACCCTTGAGATTTGACATAAAGTAAAGTTAAAGATAAAGTTAAAAATAAAGTTAATAAAGTGATTTTATCATATGTAGTTGATGCCAAGACTGATGATAATTCTTCTTTTTTATTCCACAGATCAAACTGGAAGAAGGGATCTGCTCTAAGCCTTCAATCTCTTAAGTTTCAGGTGAGTGGTTATTATTATTATTATTATTATTATTATTATTATTATTATTATTATTATTATTATTATTATTATTATTATTATTATTATTATTATTATTATTATTATCCAGAAAGAAGTATGGGGAGGTTAGGTTAACATTTGGTTGACTTTTTTTTCACACCTTTTTCACCAGTAAATAATTTACAATGTTTAGAACACTTGTCTGAGCAAGAGCAATGTTCACAATACAGGTTGAATTCACAACTGTTGTGTTATGGAGTTGTAGTTTTTGAAGGTTATTTCACAACAGACAATAAGGTTCCTACCTTCACAGACATGGCCACAGACATGGCATCACTTTTTCCCCCCTTCTACATGACCTGGACGCAGGCGTAACTTCATTGAAAGTGGTCGTAACTTGTAGATTTCTAAGTTGCATCTCAGTCTGTCTTGAAGCCTTTAGGTAGTTTCTTGTCCATTTGTTGCAGATACAGTAGAGCCATCTGGAAGCATTTTTCAGGATAACATCGAGGTATTTTATGAGGGTTCTGGGGCAGACTTGGAACATTGTGCTATCTGGAAGGGTCTCGTAGGGTAGTATGAGAGTTTTTTCTTAGGTTTCCAGGTTAGTCTTAAAACATTGTGCCATGAGGAATGATTTTTTAGTGTAACGTCAAGGTATTTTGTGAGGGCTTGGTTCAGTGTTGGAACATTGTGCTGTCTGGAAGGGTCTTGTAGGGTAGTATGAAAGCTTTATCTTATGTTTTCAGGATAGTCTTGAAGCATCGTGCCATGAGGAAGGATTTTTTAGTGTAACGTCAAGGTATTTTGTGAGGGTTTGGGGCAATCCATGAACATTGTGCTGTCTGGAAGGGTCTCGTAGGGTAGTATGAAAGCTTTTTCTTAGGTTTTCAGGATAGTCTTGAAGTATCGTGCCATGAGGAAGGATTTTTTAGTGTAACGTCCAGGTATTTTGTGAGGGTTTGGGGCAGTCTAGGAATATTGTGCTGTCTGGAATGGTCTCGTAGGGTAGTATGCGAGCTTTTCCTTAGGTTTTCAGGTTAGTCTTGAAGCATCGTGCCTGAGGAAGGATTTTTTAGTGTAACGTCAAGGTATTTTGTGAGGGTTTGGGGCAATCCATGAACATTGTGCTATCTGGAAGGGTCTCAGAATGTAGTATCAAACCTTTTCCTCAGGTTTTCAGGTTAGTCTTGAAGCATCGTGCCCGAGGAAGGATTTTTTAGTGTAACGTCAAGGTATTTTGTGAGGGTTTGTGGCAATCCATGAACATTGTGCTATCTGGAAGGGTCTCAGAATGTAGTATCAAACCTTTTCCTCAGGTTTTCAGGTTAGTCTTGAAGCATCGTGCCTGAGGAAGGATTTTTTAGTGTAACGTAAAGGTATTTTGTGAGGGTTTGGGGCAATCCATGAACATTGTGCTGTATGGAAGGGTCTCGGAATGTAGTATCAAACCTTTTCCTCAGGTTTTCAGGTTAGTCTTGAAGCATCGTGCCTGAATAAGGATTTTTTAGTGTAACATCAAGGTATTTTGTGAGGGTTTGGGGCAATCCATGAACATTGTGCTATCTGGAAGGGTCTCGGAATGTAGTATCAAACCTTTTCCTCAGGTTTTCAGGTTAGTCTTGAAGCATCGAGCCTGAGGAAGGATTTTTTAGTGTAACGTCAAGGTATTTTGTGAGGGTTTGGGGCAATCCATGAACATTGTGCTATCTGGAAGGGTCTTGGAATGTAGTATCAAACCTTTTCCTCAGATTTTCAGGTTAGTCTTGAAGCATCGTGCCTGAGGAAGGATTTTTTAGTGTAACGTAAAGGTATTTTGTGAGGGTTTGGGGCAATCCATGAACATTGTGCTATCTGGAAGGGTCTCAGAGTGTAGTATCAAACCTTTTCCTCATTTTTTCATGTTAGTCTTGAAGCATCGTGACCGAGGAAGGATTTTTTAGTGTAACGTAAAGGTATTTTGTGAGGGTTTGGGGCAATCCATGAACTTTGTGCTATCTGGAAGGGTCTCAGAATGTAGTATCAAACCTTTTCCTCAGGTTTTCAGTGTAGTATTGAAGCATCGTGCCTGAGGAAGGATTTTTTAGTGTAACGTAAAGGTATTTTGTGAGGGTTTGGGGCAATCCATGAACATTGTGCTATTTGGAAGGGTCTTGGAATGTAGTATCAAACCTTTTCCTCAGGTTTTCAGGTTAGTCTTGAAGCATCGTGCCTGAGGAAGGATTTTTTAGTGTAACGTAAAGGTATTTTGTGAGGGTTTGGGGCAATCCATGAACATTGTGCTATCTGGAAGGGTCTGGGAATGTAGTATCAAACATTTTCCTCAGGTTTTCAGGTTAGTCTTGAAGCATCGTGCCTGAGGAAGGATTTTTTAGTGTAACATCAATGTATTTTATGACGGTTTGGGCCAATTCATGAACATTGTGCTATCTGGAAGGGTCTTGGAATGTAGTATCAAACCTTTTCCTCAGGTTTTCAGGTTAGTCTTGAAGCATTGTGCCTGATGAAGGATTTTTTAGTGTAACGTCAAGGTATTTTGTGAGGGTTTGGGGCAATCCATGAAAATTGTGCTATCTGGAAGGGTCTTGGAATGTAGTATCAAACCTTTTCCTCAGGTTTTCAGGTTAGTCTTGAAGCATCGTGCCTGAGGAAGGATTTTTTATTGTAACATCAAGGTATTTTATGAAGGTTTGGGGCAATTCATGAACATTGTGCTATCTGGAAGGGTCTTGGAATGTAGTATCAAACCTTTTCCTCAGGTTTTCAGGTTAGTCTTGAAGTATCGAGCCTGAGGAAGGATTTTTTAGTGTAACGTAAAGGTATTTTGTGAGGGTTTGGGGCAATCCATGAACATTGTGCTATCTGGAAGGGTCTTGGAATGTAGTATCAAACCTTTTCCTCAGGTTTTCAGGTTAGTCTTGAAGCATCGTGCCTGAGGAAGGATGTTTTAGTGTAACGTCAAGGTATTTTGTGAGGGTTTGGGGCAATCCATGAACATTGTGCTATCTGGTAGGGTCTTGGAATGTAGTATCAAACCTTTTCCTCAGGTTTTCAGTGTAGTATTGAAGCATCGTGACCGAGGAAGGATTTTTTAGTGTAACGTCAAGGTATTTTTTGAGGGTTTGGGGCAATTCATGAACATTGTGCTATTTGGAAGGGTCTCGGAATGTAGTATCAAACCTTTTCCTCAGGTTTTCAGGTTAGTCTTGAAGCATCGTGCCTGAGGAAGGATTTTTTAGTGTAACGTCAAGGTATTTTGTGAGGGTTTGGGGCAATCCATGAACATTGTGCTATCTGGAAGGGTCTCGGAATGTAGTATCAAACCTTTTCCTCAGGTTTTCAGGTTAGTCTTGAAGCATCGTGCCTGAGGAAGGATTTTTTAGTGTAACATCAAGGTATTTTGTGAGGGTTTGGGGCAATTCATGAACATTGTGCTGTCTGGAAGGGTCTTGGAATGTAGTATCAAACCTTTTCCTCAGGTTTTCAGGTTAGTCTTGAAGCATTGTGCCTGAGGAAATATTTTTTAGTGTAACGTCAAGGTATTTTGTGAGGGTTTGTGGCAATCCATGAACATTGTGCTATCAGGAAGGGTCTTGGAATGTAGTATCAAACCTTTTCCTCAGGTTTTCAGGTTAGTCTTGTAGCATTGTGCCTGAGGAAGGATTTTTTAGTGTAATGTGAAGGTATTTTGTGAGGGTTTGGGGCAATCCATGAACATTGTGCTATCTGGAAGGGTCTCACAATGTAGTATCAAACGTTTTCCTCAGGTTTTCAGGTTAGTCTTGAAGCATCGTGCCTGAGGAAGGATTTTTTAGTGTAACGTAAAGGTATTTTGTGAGGGTTTTGGGCAATCCATGAACATTGTGCTACCTGGAAGGGTCTTGGAATGTAGTATCAAACCTTTTCCTCAGGTTTTCAGGTTAGTCTTGAAGCATCTGCCTGAGGAAGGATTTTTTAGTGTAAGGTAAAGGTATTTTGTGAGGGTTTTGGGGCAATCCATGAACATTGTGCTATCTGGAAGGGTCTTGGAATGTAGTATCAAACCTTTTCCTCAGGTTTTCAGGTTAGTCTTGAAGCATCGAGCCTGAGGAAGGATTTTTTAGTGTAACGTAAAGGTATTTTGTGAGGGTTGGGGCAATCCATGAACATTGTGCTATTTGGAAGGGTCTTGGAATGTAGTGTCAAACCTTTTCCTCAGGTTTTCAGGTTAGTCTTGAAGCATCGTGCCTGAGGAAGGATTTTTTAGTGTAATGTCAAGGTATTTTGTGAGGGTTTGGGGCAATCCATGAACATTGTGCTATCTGGAAGGGTCTCGGAATGTAGTATGAAAACTTTTCCTCAGGTTTTCAGGTTAGTCTTGAAGCATCGTGCCTGAGGAAGGATTTTTTAGTGTAACGTCAAGGTATTTTGTGAGGGTTTTGGGGCAATCCATGAACATTGTGCTTTCTGGAAGGGTCTCGGCATGTAGTATCAAACCTTTTCCTCAGGTTTTCAGGTTAGTCTTGAAGCATCGTGCCTGAGGAAGGATTTTTTAGTGTAATGTCAAGGTATTTTGTGAGGGTTTGGGGCAATCCATGAACATTGTGCTATCTGGAAGGGTCTCGGAATGTAGTATGAAAACTTTTCCTCAGGTTTTCAGGTTAGTCTTGAAGCATCGTGCCTGAGGAAGGATTTTTTAGTGTAACGTCAAGGTATTTTGTGAGGGTTTTGGGGCAATCCATGAACATTGTGCTATCTGGAAGGGTCTTGGAATGTAGTATCAAACCTTTTCCTCAGGTTTTCAGGTTAGTCTTGAAGCATCGTGCCTGAGGAAGGATTTTTTAGTGTAACGTCAAGGTATTTTGTGAGGGTTTGGGACAATCCATGAACATTGTGCTATCTGGAAGGGTCTCGGAATGTAGTATCAAACCTTTTCCTCAGGTTTTCAGGTTAGTCTTGAAGCATCGTGCCTGAGGAAGGATTTTTTAGTTCAACGTCAAGGTATTTTGTGAGGGTTTGGGGCAATCCATGAACATTGTGCTATTTGGAAGGGTCTCGGAATGTAGTATCAAACCTTTTCCTCAGGTTCTCAGGTTAGTTTTGAAGCATCGTACCTGAGGAAGGATTTTTTAGTGTAATGTAAAGGTATTTTTTGAGGGTTTGGGGCAATCCATGAACATTGTGCTATCTGGAAGGTTCTCGGAATGTAGTATCAAACCTTTTCCTCAGGTTTTCAGGTTAGTCTTGAAGCATCGTGCCTGATTAAGGATTTTTTAGTGTAACGTGAAGGTATTTTGTGAGGGTTTGGGGCAATCCATGAACATTGTGCTATCTGGAAGGGTCTCGGAATGTAGTATCAAACCTTTTCCTCTGGTTTTCAGGTTAGTCTTGAAGCATAGTGCCTGAGGAAGGATTTTTTAGTGTAACGTAAAGGTATTTTGTGAGGGTTTGAGGCAATGAATGAACATTGTGCTATTTGGAAGGGTCTCGGAATGTAGTATCAAACCTTTTCCTCAGGTTTTCAGGTTAGTCTTGAAGCATCGTGCCTGAGGAAGGATTTTTTAGTGTAACGTGAAGGTATTTTGTGAGTGTTTGTGGCAATCCATGAACATTGTGCTATTTGGAAGGGTCTCGGAATGTAGTATCAAACATTTTCCTCAGGTTTTCAGTGTAGTCTTGAAGCATCGTGCCTGAGGAAGGACTTTTTAGTGTAACGTAAAGGTATTTTGTGAGGGTTTGGGGCAATCCATGAACATTGTGCTATCTGGAAGGGTCTTGGAATGTAGTATCAAACCTTTTCCTCAGGTTTTCAGGTTAGTCTTGAAGCATCGTGCCTGAGGAAGAATTTTTTAGTGTAACGTCAAGGTATTTTGTGAGGGGTTGGGGCAATCCATGAACATTGTGCTATTTGGAAGGGTCTCGGAATGTAGTATCAAACCTTTTCCTCAGGTTTTCAGGTTAGTCTTGAAGCATCGTGCCTGAGGAAGGCTTTTTTAGTGTAACGTCAAGGTATTTTGTGAGGGTTTGGGGCAATCCATGAACATTGTGTTATTTGGAAGGGTCTCGGAATGTAGTTTCAAACCTTTTCCTCAGGTTTTCATGTTAGTCTTGAAGCATCGTGCCTGAGGAAGGCTTTTTTAGTGTAACGTCAAGGTATTTTGTGAGGGTTTGGGGCAATCCATGAACATTGTGCTATTTGGAAGGGTCTCGGAATGTAGCATCAAACCTTTTCCTCAGGTTTTCAGGTTAGTCTTGAAGCATCGTGCCTGAGGAAGGATTTTTTAGTTTAACGTTAAGGTTTTTTGTGAGTGTTTGGGGCAATCCATGAACATTGTGCTATTTGGAAGGGTCTCGGAATGTAGTATCAAACCTTTTCCTCAGGTTTTCAGTGTAGTCTTGAAGCATCGTGCCTGAGGAAGGATTTTTTAGTGTAACATCAAGGTATTTTGTGAGGGTTTGGGGCAATCCATGAACATTGTGCTATTTGGAAGGGTCTCGGAATGTAGTATCAAACCTTTTCCTCAGGTTTTCAGGTTAGTCTTGAAGCATCGTGCCTGAGGAAGGATTTTTTAGTGTAATGTCAAGGTATTTTGTGAGTGTTTGGGGTAATCCATGAACATTGTGCTATTTGGAAGGGTCTCGGAATGTAGTATCAAACCTTTACCTCAGGTTTTCAGGTTAGTCTTGAAGCATCGTGCCTGAGGAAGAATATTTTAGTGTAACGTCAAGGTGTTTTGTGAGGGTTTGGGGCAATCCATGAACATTGTGCTATTTGGAAGGGTCTCGGAATGTAGTTTCAAACCTTTTCCTCAGGTTTTCAGGTTAGTCTTGAAGCATCGTGCCTGAGGAAGGATTTTTTAGTGTAACGTCAAGGTATTTTGTGAGGGTTTGGGGCAATCCATGAACATTGTGCTATCTGGAAGGGTCTTGGAATGTAGTATCAAACCTTTTCCTCAGGTTTTCAGGTTAGTCTTGAAGCATCGTGCCTGAGGAAGGATTTTTTTAGTGTAACGTCAAGGTATTTTGTGAGGGTTTGGGGCAATCCATGAAAATTGTGCTATTTGGAAGGGTCTCGTAGGGTAGTATGAAAGTTTTTTCTTAGGTTTTGAGAGTAGTCTTGAAGCATCGTGCCTGAGGAAGGATTTTGTAGTATAACGTCAAGGTATTTTGTGAGTGTTTGTGGCAATCCATGAACATTGTGCTATTTGGAAGGGTCTCGGAATGTAGTATCATACCTTTTCCTCAGGTTTTCAGGTTAGTCTTGAAGCATCGTCCCCGAGGAAGGATTTTTTAGTGTAACGTAAAGGTATTTTGTGAGGGTTTGGGGCAATCCATGAACATTGTGCTATCTGGAAGGGTCTCGGAATGTAGTATCAAACCATTTCCTCAGGTTTTCATGTTAGTCTTGAAGCATCGTGCCTGAGGAAGGATTTTTTAGTGTAACGTCAAGGTATTTTGTGAGGGTTTGGGGCAATCCATGAACATTGTGCTATTTGGAAGGGTCTCGGAATGTAGTTTCAAACCTTTTCCTCAGGTTTTTAGGTTTTTCTTGAAGCATCGAGCCTGAGGAAGGATTTTTTAGTGTAACGTCAAGGTATTTTGTGAGGGTTTGGGGCAATCCATGAACATTGTGCTATTTGGAAGGGTCTCGGAATGTAGTTTCAAACCTTTTCCTCAGGTTTTTAGGTTAGTCTTGAAGCATCGAGCCTGAGGAAGGATTTTTTAGTGTAACGTCAAGGTATTTTGTGAGGGTTTGGGGCAATCCATGAACATTGTGCTATTTGGAAGGGTCTCGGAATGTAGTATCAAACCTTTTCCTCAGGTTTTCATGTTAGTTTTGAATCATCGTGCCTGATTAAGGATTTTTTAGTGTAACGTAAAGGTATTTTGTGAGTGTTTGGGGCAATCCATGAACATTGTGCTATTTGGAAGTGGCTCGGAATGTAGTTTCAAACCTTTTCCTCAGGTTTTTAGGTTAGTCTTGAAGCATCGAGCCTGAGGAATGATTTTTTAGTGTAATGTCAAGGTATTTTGTGAGGGTTTGGGGCAATCCATGAACATTGTGCTATTTGGAAGGGTCTCGGAATGTAGTATCAAACCTTTTCCTCAGGTTTTCAGTGTAGTCTTGAAGCATCGTGCCTGATTAAGGATTTTTTAGTTCAACGTCAAGGTATTTTGTGAGGGTTTGGGGCAATCCATGAACATTGTGCTATTTGGAAGGGTCTCGGAATGTAGTATCAAACCTTTTCCTCAGGTTTTCAGGTTAGTCTTGAAGCATCGAGCCTGAGGAAGGATTTTTTAGTGTAACATAAAGGTATTTTGTGAGGGTTTGGGGCAATCCATGAACATTGTGCTATTTGGAAGGGTCTCGGAATGTAGTATCAAACCTTTTCCTCAGGTTTTCAGGTTAGTCTTGAAGCATCGAGCCTGAGGAAGGATTTTTTAGTGTAACGTAAAGGTATTTTGTGAGGGTTTGGCGCAATCCATGAACATTGTGCTATTTGGAAGGGTCTCGGAATGTAGTATCAAACGTTTTCCTCAGGTTTTCAGGTTAGTCTTGAAGCATCGTGCCTGAGGAAGGATTTTTTAGTGTAACGTCAAGGTATTTTGTGAGGGTTTGAGGCAATCCATGAACATTGTGCTATTTGGAAGGGTCTCGGAATGTAGTATCAAACCTTTTCTTCAGGTTTTCAGGTTAGTCTTGAAGCATCGAGCCTGAGGAAGGATTTTTTAGTGTAACGTCAAGGTATTTTGTGAGGGTTTGGGGCAATCCATGAACATTGTGCTATTTGGAAGGGTCTCGGAATGTAGTATCAAACCTTTTCCTCAGGTTTTCAGGTTAGTCTTGAAGCATCGTGCCTGAGGAAGGATTTTTTAGTGTAATGTCAAGGTATTTTGTGAGGGTTTGGGGCAATCCATGAACATTGTGCTATCTGGTAGGGTCTTGGAATGTAGTATCAAACCTTTTCCTTAGGTTTTCAGGTTAGTCTTGAAGCATCGTGCCTGAGGAAGGATTTTTTAGTGTTACTTCAAGGTATTTTGTGAGGGTTTGGGGCAATCCATGAACATTGTGCTATTTGGAAGGGTCTCGGAATGTAGTATCAAACCTTTTCCTCAGGTTTTCAGGTTAGTCTTGAAGCATCGTGCCTGAGGAAGGATTTTTTAGTGTAACGTCAAGGTATTTTGTGAGGGTTTGGGGCAATCCATGAACATTGTGCTATCTGGAAGGGTCTTGGAATGTAGTATCAAACGTTTTCCTCAGGTTTTCAGGTTAGTCTTAAAGCATCGTGTCTGAGGAAGGATTTTTTAGTGTAACGTCAAGGTATTTTGTGAGGGTTTGGGGCAATCCATGAACATTGTGCTATCTGGAAGGGTCTTGTAATGTAGTATCAAACCTTTTCCTCAGGTTTTCAGGTTAGTCTTGAAGCATCGTGCCTGAGGAAGTATTTTTTAGTGTAATGTCAAGGTATTTTGTGAATGTTTGTGGCAATCCATGAACATTGTGCTATTTGGAAGGGTCTCGGAATGTAGTATCATACGTTTTCCTCAGGTTTTCAGTGTAGTCTTGAAGCATCGTCCCCGACGAAGGATTTTTTAGTGTAACGTAAAGTTATTTTGCGAATGTTTGGGGCAATCCATGAACATTGTGCTATTTGGAAGGGTCTCGGAATGTAGTATCAAACCTTTTCCTCAGGTTTTCATGTTAGTCTTGAAGTATCGAGCCTGAGGAAGGATTTTTTAGTGTAACATAAAGGTATTTTGTGAGGGTTTGGCGCAATCCATGAACATTGTGCTATTTGGAAGGGTCTCGGAATGTAGTTTCAAACCTTTTCCTCCGGTTTTTAGGTTTTTCTTGAAGCATCGAGCCTGAGGAAGGATTTTTTAGTGTAACGTCAAGGTATTTTGTGAGGGTTTGGGGCAATCAATGAACATTGTGCTATTTGGAAGGGTCTCGGAATGTAGTATCAAACCTTTTCCTCAGGTTTTCAGTGTAGTCTTGAAGCATCGTGCCTGATTAAGGATTTTTTAGTGTAACGTGAATTTATTTTGTGAGGGTTTGGGGCAATCCATGAACATTGTGCTATTTGGAAGGGTCTCGGAATGTAGTATCAAACCTTTTCCTCAGGTTTTCAGGTTAGTCTTGAAGCATCGAGCCTGAGGAAGGATTTTTTATTGTAACATAAAGGTATTTTTTGAGGGTTTGGGGCAATTCATGAACATTGTGCTATTTGGAAGGGTTTCGGAATGTAGTATCAAACCTTTTCCTCAGGTTTTCAGGTTAGTCTTGAAGCATCGAGCCTGAGGAAGGATTTTTTAGTGTAACGTAAAGGTATTTTGTGAGTGTTTGGGGCAATCCATGAACATTGTGCTGTCTGGAAGGGTCTCGGAGGGTAGAATCAAACCTTTTCCTTAGGTTTTCAGGTTAGTCTTGAAGCATCGTGCCTGAGGAAGGATTTTTTAGTGTAACGTCAAGGTATTTTGTGAGGGTTTTGGGCAATCCATGAACATTGTGCTATTTGGAAGGGTCTCGGAATGTAGTATCAAACGTTTTCCTCAGGTTTTCAGGTTAGTCTTGAAGCATCGTGCCTGAGGAAGGATTTTTTAGTGTAACGTCAAGGTATTTTGTGAGGGTTTGGGGCAATCCATGAACATTGTGCTATTTGGAAGGGTCTCGGAATGTAGTATCAAACCTTTTCCTCAGGTTTTCAGTGTAGTCTTGAAGCATCGTCCCCGAGGAAGGATTTTTTAGTGTAACGTTAAGGTATTTTTTGAGGGTTTGGGGCAATCCATGAACATTTTGCTATTTGGAAGGGTCTCGGAATGTAGTATCAGACCTTTTCCTCAGGTTTTCAGTGTAGTCTTGAATCATCGTGCGTGATTAAGGATTTTTTAGTGTAACGTCAAGGTATTTTGTGAGGGTTTGGGGCAATCCATGAACATTGTGCTATCTGGAAGGGTCTCGGAATGTAGTATCAAACCTTTTCCTCAGGTTTTCAGGTTAGTCTTGAAGCATCGTGCCTGAGGAAGGATTTTTTAGTGTAACGTCAAGGTATTTTGTGAGGGTTTGGGGCAATCCATGAACATTGTGCTATTTGGAAGGGTCTCGGAATGTAGTATCAAACCTTTTCCTCAGGTTTTCAGGTTAGTCTTGAAGCATCGTGCCTGAGGAAGGATTTTTTAGTGTAACGTCAAGGTAGTTTGTGAGGGTTTGGGGCAATCCATGAACATTGTGCTATTTGGAAGGGTCTCGGAATGTAGTATCAAACCTTTTCCTCAGGTTTTCAGGTTAGTCTTGAAGCATCGAGCCTGAGGAAGGATTTTTTAGTGTAACGTAAAGGTATTTTGTGAGGGTTTGGGGCAATCCATGAACATTGTGCTATTTGGAAGGGTCTCGGAATGTAGTATCAAACCTTTTCCTCAGGTTTTCAGGTTAGTCTTGAAGCATCGAGCCTGAGGAAGGATTTTTTAGTGTAACGTAAAAGTATTTTGTGAGGGTTTGGGGGAATCCATGAACATTGTGCTGTCTGGAAGTGTCTCGGAGGGTAGAATCAGACCTTTTCCTTAGGTTTTCAGGTTAGTCTTGAAGCATCATGCCTGAGGAAGGATTTTTTAGTGTAACGTGAAGGTATTTTGTGAGTGTCTGGGGCAATCCATGAACATTTTGTTATTTGGAAGGGTCTCGGAATGTAGTATCAAACCTTTTCCTCTGGTTTTCAGTGTAGTCTTGAAGCATCGTGCCTGAGGAAGGATTTTTTAGTGTAACGTCAAGGTATTTTGTGAGGGTTTTGGGCAATCCATGAACATTGTGCTATTTGGAAGGGTCTCGGAATGTAGTATCAAACCTTTTCCTCAGGTTTTCAGTGTAGTCTTGAAGCATCGTGCCTGAGGAAGGATTTTTTATTGTAACGTAAAGGTATTTTGTGAGGGTTTGGGGCAATCCATGAACATTATGCTATTTGGAAGGGTCTCGGAATGTAGTATCAAACCTTTTCCTCAGGTTTTCAGTGTAGTCTTGAAGCATCGTGCGTGATTAAGGATTTTTTAGTGTAACGTCAAGGTATTTTGTGAGGGTTTGGGGCAATCCATGAACATTGTGCTATCTGGAAGGGTCTCGGAATGTAGTATCAAACCTTTTCCTCAGGTTTTCAGTGTAGTGTTGAAGCATCGTGCCATGAGGAAGGATTTTTTAGTGTAACTTCATGGTAATTTTTGAGGGTTTGGGGCAATCCATGAACATTGTGCTATCTGGAAGGGTCTCGGAATGTAGTATCAAACCTTTGCCTCAGGTTTTCAGTGTAGTCTTGAAGCATCGTGCCTGAGGAAGGATTTTTTAGTGTAACGTCAAGGTATTTTGTGAGGGTTTGGGGCAATCCATGAACATTGTGCTATTTGGAAGGGTCTCGGAATGTAGTATCAAACCTTTTCCTCAGGTTTTCAGTGTAGTCTTGAAGCATCATGCCTGAGGAAGGATTTTTTAGTGTAACGTCAAGGTATTTTGTGAGGGTTCGGGGCAATCCATGAACATTGTGCTATCTGGAAGGGTCTCGGAATGTAGTATCAAACCTTTTCTTCAGGTTTTCAGTGTAGTCTTGAAGCATCGTGCCTGAGGAAGGATTTTTTAGTGTAATGTAAAGGTATTTTTTGAAGGTTTGGGTATTTTTTGAGGGTTTGGGGCTATCTTGTAACATTGTGCTGTCTGGAAGGGTCTCAGAGGGTAGTATGAAAGCTTTTTCTTATGTTTTCAGGATAGTCCTTAAGCATCGTGCCTTGAGGAAGGATTTTTTAGTGTAACGTCAAGGTATTTTGTGAGGGTTTTGGGCAATCCATGAACATTGTGCTGTCTGGAAGGGTCTCGTAGGGTAGTATGAAAGCTTTTTCTTATGTTTTCAGGATAGTCTTGAAGCATCGTGCCATGAGGAAGGATTTTTTAGTGTAACGTCAAGGTATTTTGTTAAGGTTTGGGGCAATCCATGAACATTGTGCTGTCTGGAAGGGTCTCGTAGGGTAGTATGAAAGCTTTTTCTTAGGTTTTGAGTGTAGTCTTGAAGCATCGTGCCATGAGGAAGGATTTTTTAGTGTAACGTAAAGGTATTTTGTGAGGGTTTGGGGCAGTCTTGCAACATTGTGGTGTCTGGAAGGGTCTCGTAGGGTAGTATGAAAGCTTTTCTTAGGTTTTGAGGGTAGTCTTGAAGCATCGTGCCATGAGGAAGGATTTTTTAGTGTAACGTTAAGGTATTTTGTGAAGGTTTGGGGCAATCCATGAACATTGTGCTGTCTGGAAGGGTCTCGTAGGGTAGTATGACAGCTTTTTCTTAGGTTTTGAGGGTAGTCTTGAAGCATCGTGCCATGAGAAAGGATTTTTTAGTGTAACGTCAAGGTATTTTGTGAGGGTTTGGGGCAATCCATGAACATTGTGCTGTCTGGAAGGGTCTCATAGGGTAGTATGAAAGTTTTTTCTTAGGTTTTGAGAGTAGTCTTGAAGCATCGTGCCCTGAGGAAGGATTTTTTAGTTTAACGTCAAGGTATTTTTAGAGGGTTTGGGGCAATTCATGAACATTGTGCTTTCTGGAAGGGTCTCGTAGGGTTGTATGAAAGTTTTTGCTTAGGTTTTGAGGGTAGTCTTTAAGCATCGTGCCATGAGGAAGGATGTTTTAGTGTAACGTAAAGGTATTTTGTGAAGGTTTGGGGCAATCCATGAACATTGTGCTGTCTGGAAGGGTCTCGTAGGGTAGTATGAAAGCTTTTTTTTATGTTTTCAGGAGAGTCTTGAAGCATTGTGCCATGAGGAAGGATTTTTTAGTGTAACGTCAAGGTATTTTGTGAGGGTTTGGGGCAATCCATGAACATTGTGCTGTCTGGAAGGGTCTCGTAGGGTAGTATGAAAGTTTTTTCTTATGTTTTCAGGATAGTCTTGAAGCATCGTGCCATGAGGAAGGATTCTTTAGTGTAACGTCAAGGTATTTTGTGAGGGTTTGGGGCAACCCATGAACATTGTGCTGTCTGGAAGGGTCTCGTAGGGTAGTATGAAAGTTTTTTCTTATCTTTTCAGGATAATCTTGAAGCATCGTGCCATGAGGAAGGATTTTTTAGTGTAACGTCAAGGTATTTTGTGAGGGTTTGGGGCAATCCATGAACATTGTGCTGTCTGGAAGGGTCTCGTAGGGTAGTATGAAAGCTTTTTCTTAGGTTTTGAGTGTAGTCTTGAAGCATCATGCCATGAGGAAGGATTTTTTAATGTAATGTCAAGGTATTTTGTGAGGGTTTGGGGCATTCCATGAAGATTGTGCTGTCTGGAAGGGTCTCGTAGGGTAGTATGAAAGCTTTTTATTATGTTTTCAGGATAGTCTTGAAGCATCGTTCCATGAGGAAGGATTTTTTAGCGTAATGTCAAGGTATTTTGTGAGTGTTTGGGGCAATCCATGAACATTGTGCTGTCTGAAAGGGTCTCGTAGGGTAGTATGAAAGCTTTTTCTTATGTTTTCAGGATAGTCTTGAAGCATCGTTCCATGAGGAAGGATTTTTTAGCGTAATGTCAAGGTATTTTGTGAGTGTTTGGGGCAATCCATGAACATTGTGCTGTCTGGAAGGGTCTCGGAGGGTAATATGAAAGCTTTTTCTTAGGTTTTGATGGTAGTGTTAAAGCATTCTGCCATCAGGAAGGATTTTTTAGTTTAACGTCAAGGTATTTTGTGAAGGTTTGGGGCAATCCATGAACATTGTGCTGTCTGGATGGGTCTTGAAGGGTAAAATGAAAGCTTTCTCATATGTTTCTAGGGTAGTCTTGAAGCATCGTGCCATGAGGAAGGATTTTTTAGTGTAACGTCAAGGTATTTTGTGAGGGTTTGGGGCAATCCATGAACATTGTGCTGTCTGGAAGGGTCTCGTAGGGTAGTATGAAAGCTTTTTCTTAGGTTTTGAGTGTAGTCTTGAAGCATCATGCCATGAGGAAAGATTTTTTAATGTAATGTCAAGGTATTTTGTGAGGGTTTGGGGCAATCCATGAAGATTGTGCTGTCTGGAAGGGTCTCGTAGGGTTGTATGAAAGCTTTTTATTATGTTTTCAGGATAGTCTTGATGCATCGTTCCATGAGGAAGGATTTTTTAGCGTAATGTCAAGGTATTTTGTGAGTGTTTGGGGCAATCCATGAACATTGTGCTGTCTGGAAGGGTCTCGTAGGGTAGTATGAAAGCTTTTTCTTATGTTTTCAGGATAGTCTTGAAGCATCGTTCCATGAGGAAGGATTTTTTAGCGTAATGTCAAGGTATTTTGTGAGTGTTTGGGGCAATCCATGAACATTGTGCTGTCTGGAAGGGTCTTGGAGGGTAATATGATAGCTTTTTCTTAGGTTTTGATGGTAGTGTTAAAGCATTCTGCCATCAGGAAGGATTTTTTAGTTTAACGTCAAGGTAATTTGTGAGGTTTTGGGGCAATCCATGAACATTGTGCTGTCTGGAAGGGTCCAGAGGGTAGAATGAAAGCTTTTTGCTGTTTTTGCTGTAAATACAATAAAAGTGTTTATAAGACAGATTATTGCAAGTGACAAGTCTGTTCTGCAATGTTGCACACCCAACTCATTCTCTGTCTGTTAGTTTTTGCAGATTTGGAAGAATCCTCCACTGAAGGACCTCAACAAGATGATGATGATGGTGAGTGTTCAGTATAAATTTTATATTTTTCTTCATTTTCCTTCTATTTTCTCTTATAATAATCAACCTAGGATAGGAATTAGTATCTCCGCTTAACAGACACTTTATGATCCAGCTTTCTGATAGGTGACAATGTCTGTTAAGGAACAAGGACCCTATTTAAGAGCCTGTTACCTGAATATTTCCCAGATTTCTGGTTAAAGAACACTGACCCTATTCTAAAGCTTCTGCTTGAATACTTCCTAGATTTATTAGTAGAGGAGAAATAGGCCAAAATACCCCTTAATCCGGACAAAAATAATATACGAGTAAAGCTGAAAATTGGTATAGAGGGAAGGGATAGTGTCAGGAATATCAGAAAAAAAAGCCCCATTGATTAGAACCTGGGAATTCTGTTTTTTGGGGGGAGGGGTATATGGACAAGAGGTCAAAATTTTTGAGATGCCCAAATCATTAAAGCTTATACATCATTGGATAAGAAATTTTGTTCTAGAACTGCTCAGATATGAACGTTTCCTTAAAATTGACCAGGTAAAGGAGAATTGATATGAAATGATAACAAGAGCTTATAATTACTAATTTCTGTAGTATAGATTATTCATTTATCAAAATATTTTCAGTTAGAATAGATCATATTCTATTAATTCTAGGATATCTATTCCATCTTCTTCTTTTTTCATGGCACCAAATTCTTCAACTGCCTAAAAAAGAAACAAAGTTTCATTGTTAAAATTCTAAACTTCACCATTAAAAAAAAATAGCGAAAATGTTTTCAACAATTTTTTCTCATTCATATGACATTTCGTTCAACTTAGAAATAAAGTTAAGAATACTTGACTAACAGAATCTTAAAGAATGTAGTTTACCTGTTTATTATTACAATATTCTCCATGACATTCATGACATGCTGACATGCATTTCAAGCCATGTATTTTACAAGAACACAAATTTGTACCACACTGATTTTTTGATGAAGATTTACACTTGCACAGACTGACTTTCAGTAAATTCGAAGGTGCAATATCTTTATCCGTTGGTATAGGAACTAATCAGTTATCTACTTGTTTCCAACCCCAATTGGTAGGCTCCAAGTTAAGTTTATCGTTGAGCATTTTCCATGTAATGATCTGCAAATGAACTCTTTGCCCATGGTAGTATGCTGCTTGCTCTGTTGGAGGAAGCTTTCTGGGCTCTGTCAAACCTTCAGAAACCATTTGATGATATTTGAAGTACCTGAAGCAAATATTTGCCATCAATTTTAACCCTCTCGGGTCCACAATCAACTTTCGAACTATCTGACAAAAAGCAAGATACATTGTCTGTTTACTTCTATTGATATTGAAATTGTTATCTTTCACATGCTATGATGAAAGAATTTGTACTATAAAATTCATATTTTGAAAATTATCTTCACTATTGACAGGGATCAGCTTGATATGCAAGATAAAAATCTTATGGATGGGCACAGCCCCCTGGTGAAGTTCAAAGGATTAAAGTTCTGTAATACTAGATGAAACCTTTACCATGTGATAAATCAGAAAGATATACTAACCGCATCTTTCTTAATGAAGACTCAGTAGTTCCACCATATAGTACTGTGAATATCTTCACAGCGGCATGCCCCACTTCTTCTTTGGTGGCCCAGTAATCAGACATTGTGTCAGAGGCAGATTGGATGACTGTTGACTTTTTAACAAGTTTCAAAAAGCTTGGCTTTCCTTTACCGAAGATAGCTGAGGTGGAGTCACAGCCAGACCATGCATGAATTAACAGTAAATGATTTTTCAAGTCATTCACTTGGTGAACAGATTCTTTTATGCTCCAGCATTTTTTGTCACGCTCTTGAAGAAAGAAGATTTCTGATAGGTTATTCATCCAGTGGTATAATAACATTATAGCTACATCTGTATCATCTGATACAACAATTGTTGTAGAGTCCTTTGCAACTTCCAAAGCTGTAGCCACAATTTTAGTATCGGCATCACCTTCACAGACATGTACCATTTGGCCATCTTTTCTTAGAAAATCCGACAATAGTGAAATTAGCTGGCTCTTGTTATGCTGATTTGATAAGAAACGTTCCTTTGAATATGGCACTTGATTTTCTGGTCTTATCACTACATTTTGGGAGGACCCTTTGGACCTTGTTCTTCTAGTGTGTTCATTAGACTTAACTGATATGCAAGCCTCGTTATATCCATCAAAGACAATGTATGAGTTACCATATTTCTTCCTGACATAGTTTACATATGCTTCTGCAATTTTGGTAAACAACATATCCTTGTGCCAACTAACTCGGTGAAGGAGTGCGCCACCATCAATTACATATTTGCCAACAACATCTTCTGTTGGTTTCTGTACATTATTTGTCAGCAGAATGTTTCTCAAGGATGCCTTATCTGGTTTCCTCATGAGTTCATTTGTAAATAGAGATTGAGGGTGGTGGGTAAGCTCAAAGTCAAAATACAGCTCAACGTTCTCCTCTCTTCCTGCTATTGCTGCCAGCCTTGTAAATAAAAGGGTTGGATTGACTATAATTGGGTTCTTCTCATCAATGCTTACACTTCGTGTAAGAGCATCCAACGAAACAAATTGATCTTTCTTCTTGATTTTTGCCTCTGTAAAATTGACGTCATTTAGACTCTTGTGTATGCGATCTCCAATGCTCTCAGCTTCATCACAATTTACAGTGTCTTTTCCATGCACAGATACAACGCCTGACGACAATGAGTGGAGGTTGCCATCTTTCATGCTAAATGGATTTCTAACCTCAAACCAGTCATAAAACATTTGGCAGTGTTCATAGTCACGTTCTAGTCGTGTCACTCCCATTTCAATATTTTGATCTGTGGATCCAACATTGACACCTGATAACTTAGTCATTGCCTCATGAATAGCAGCACTCTGACTGATACTCATAGCCCAGATATTTCGAACATTTTCACCAAACCCTCTCCCTCTAGTTAATCCACCACTGCATTTTATGGAATGCATCAATGTTTGCTCTATTACCAGGTCGGACCAAAGGCCAGCCCAAAATCTACCTGAACGTCGCACAGCATGGTGACCATCTAAGAACTGTTGGTGTAGCCACAAGTTATTTATAGTTAGGCCTTGCATCTCTTGTACATATAACCTAGAGCACTTTGCATAGTTAATATGTCCCGAGGCTGCAAATAAGTTCATCATTTTTGTGGTAGATTGAATATGAAGATACCAGTTGCAAGTCCTCTCTGCAACAAGGAATTCTTTGATGATACTAACATAATCAACATAAAGCAGCCAAAGCTTTGCTGTGCGTGATACACCTGATCTTTCTTTAAAATAGGTTGATAAGATGACTTCAGCATCTTTCAGAATTTTACTGTTACCTAACTCAGTCAAATCCTGTTTATCCATGCCATTCTCCATTGTTCTAACATAGATATTCTCAAACTCAGATATATCTAATTTTTCTTCTTCCCTTAATTCACTAATGATATGACTGATCAATGCACTCTGAACCAAAAAAATGAGCTCTTAGTGCCCTTGCTACTGCATGACCTGAAAATATGTGCTTCACTGTATCCTCAGAGTAAACTTCTTCAAAAGCTTGTTCTAAACCTGTTCCTTTCATAAGGTTTCCGATGCTACCTAAGAAGCTCATTAACATGTGGAAACCACCTAATCGGCACACTATTTCAAGGTTTTGCTCCTTGATGACACCAATGGCTTTCTGCCATAAGGGCTGGTCGAAAGTTATACAAGGTGTAGGAATTTTATGTTTCTTGGCTTCCTCAATTACAAAGAGGAGGGTGGAGAATATGCATGTCTCATCGGATGGGTTTAGATCAATTATGGGTAAAAACTTAACTGAGGCTTCTTCATAAAGGGTGTTTTGTTGCGATGTCACGTGCATCATGTAACCTGACCAGTTTGGACGTGAATGATTCTTTGAGGTAAAAAACCATGATGCATGCCATACCAGATCTAAGTTCATTTCAGGGGAGTGGATTTTCTGAGGAAAAGGTCCTTCATTGGCTTTAGATTCAGCTTCAATAGACCATGGTAACTTGACCCATTGTATGGAATAATTTCGACAGTAGACGATAAATCCACGCTTGAGTTATGTTTCAAATGTTTTACTGCTTGGTATTTAGGTTTTTTAGAGCTAACAGAAATAATGCCCATTCCATGAAAGGTTCCCTTTCCACTCAATGTCCGTATATTGTGGTCAACATTATCTGCCACCCATTGGGTAAAATGGGCTTCCTGATCTTCAAAGGTGGTGAGTTGACAGGCTGCAGCAGACTTTGAATAATTTAACCTCATCAGAGGTGACAGAAAATCCAAATTTTGCCAGGTGATCCACAAGCCACTTTGTACCAAATGACTTGTCAATATCAATGCCGATTCCAAAGGGTATTGGTACTATTAATGACCTTGGTCTTGATGCTTGCACGATGCATTGACCTATGCTGAGTTGTTTAAGATTGGAAGATACAAGACTGCTAAGAAATATTTTCAAACTTTCAGGCACCCATTTTGTTTCATAATCTATATCACTCAGCTCTTCAGTGGAAGGATATTTTGATTTATCAGCAGTGATCTCTCTGATATCACTTTTGATTATTTTGGCAGCAGTAGTTATGATGTCATTTGGCGTCTGTTCTTTCGTATTCTTAAAGCTTTCTAATATAAAAGAGGTCATGTCACTGAAGCAAACAACGTTTGGCTGACCAGGGACTTCTGAAAAATAGATGTGTTTTCTGCAATGCCCAGCTAGTTTCGTCAAAATTGGTTATCTATTAAAAAACATTTAATCTTCATAGATCAAGTAAAATTCGGTATGATTAAATCAATTATTTAAAAGCTCTGGCACTTTTATTTATTGACTTCTATGATCCAAATCGCATTCATTCCTGCATGCACAGAGTTCCGTCATTTTCCCTAGGCCATTTGCATTTTACTTCCCCCACCCCCCCACCAAAAAAAAGGGAGTTCCCAGCCCCCAATCAATGGGGCTTTTTTTTTCGGTCATTCCTGACACAATCCCCGACCTTTGTGCCAATTTTCAGCTTGATATGATTTTTGTCCTGGTGATTTGCTAATTCCCCTCTAGTATATGATAAGGCACAAAGTCTGTTAAGGAACAAAGAGCCTCTTTATACACTGCACTTCATTATTTTACAGATTTCTGTTAAGTAACAGAGTCTGTTAAGGAACACAGACCCTATAATATCACAGCAAGCACTTCTTCTTCTTCTTCTTCTTCTTCTTCTTCTTCTTCTTCTTCTTCTTCTTCTTCTTCTTCTTCTTCTTCTTCTTCTTTGTTTCATGGAGAGATTTTGAATGAATTGTTCAAGGGGAGTGGGAATGGATTGCTGAAGGGGAATGGGAATGGATTGCTAAAGGGGAATGGGAATGAATTGTTCAACAGGAATGGGAATGGATTGTTCAACAGGAATGGGAATGGATTGTTCAAGAGGAATGGGAATGGATTGCTAAAGGGTAATGGGAATGGATTGTTCAAGGGGAATGGGAATGGACTGCTAAAGGGTAATGGGAATGGATTGTTCAACAGGAATGGGAATGGATTGCCAAAGGGTAATGGGAATGGATTGTTCAAGGGTAATGGGAATGATTGTTCAACAGGAATGGGAATGGATTGCTAAATTGGAATGGGAATGGATTGTTGAAGGAGAATGGGAATGGATTGTTAAAGGGTAATGGGAATGGATTGTTCAGCAGGAATGGGATGGATTGCCAAAGGGGAATGGGAATGGATTGTTACAGGAAATGGGAATGAGAATGATGCAGCACAAGGATGAGAGAGAGAGAGAGAGAGAGAGAGAGAGAGAGAGAGAGAGAGAGAGAGAGAGAGAGAGAGAGAGAGAGAGAGAGAGAGAAGCAATCCAACTCACTGCCCAACACTCCAAATCACTAAAACTCACTCTCAACTCTCAAACTCACTAAAACTCACTAAAACTCACTCTCAAACTCACTAAAACTCACTCCCAACTCTCCAACTCACTACAATTCACTCCCCACTTTCCAACTCACTTAAACTCCCTCCCAACTCTCCAACTAACTAGAACTCACCCTCCAGCTCACTAAAACTCACTACCCAGCCCTCAAACTCACTCTCCAACTCAATAAACTGCCATTCCCAACTCTCAAACTCACTAAAACTCCCTCCCCAACTCTCAAACTCACTAAAACTCACTCTCCAACTCACTAAAACTCACTCTCAACTCTCAAACTCACTAAAACTCCCTCACCAACTCTCAAACTCACTAAAACTCCCTCCCCAACTCTCCAACTCACTAAAACTCACTCTCCAACTCACTAGAACTCACTCTCCAACTCACTAAAACTCACTCCCCAACCCTCAAACTCACTAAAACTCACTCTCCAACTCACTAAAACTCACTCTCAACTCTCAAGCTCACTAAAACTCAATCCCAACTCTCCAACTCACTACAGCTCACTCCCCACTCTCCAACTCACTAAAACTCCCTCCTCAACTCTCCATCTCACTAAAACTCACTCTTCAACTCACTAAAACTCATTCTCAACTCTCAAACCCACTCTCCAACTCACTAAAACTCACTCCCAACTCTCAAACTCACTAAAACTCACTCCCAACTCTCCAACTCACTACAACTCACTCCCCACTTTCCAACTCACTTAAACTCCCTCCCAACTCTCCAGCTCACTAAAACTCACCCTCCAGCTCACTAAAACTCACTCCCCAGCCCTCAAACTCACTCTCCAAATCACTAAAACTCCATCCCCAACTCTAAAACTCACTAAAACTCCCTCAACAACTCTCAAACTCACTAAAACTCACTCTCCAACTCACTAAAACTCATTTTCCAACTCTCCAACTCACTAAAACTCAATCCCAACTCTCAAACTCACTAAAACTCCCTCCCCAACTCTCCAACTCACTAAAACTCACTCTCCAACTCACTAAAACTCACTCTCCAAATCACTAAAACTCACTCTCAACTCTCAAACTCACTAAAACTCACTCCCATCTCTCCAACTCACTACAACTCACTCCCCACTCTCCAACTCACTAAAACTCCCTCCCCAACTCTCCAACTCACTAAAACTCACTCTCCAACTCACTAAAACTCACTCTTAACTCTCAAACTCACTCTCCAACGCACTAAAACTAACTCTCAACTCTCCAACTTTTTAAAACTCATCTCCAACTCACTAAAACTCACTCTCAACTCTCAAACTCACTAAAACTTGCTCCCAACTCTCCAACTCACTACAACTCACTCCCCACTCTCCAACTCACTTAAACTCCCTCCCCAACTCTCCAACTCACTACAACTCACTCTCCAACTCACCAAAACTCACTCCCAGCCCTCAAACTCACTCTCCAACTCACTAAAATTCCCTCCCCAACTCTCCAACTCACTAAAATTCCCTCCCCAACTCTCAAACTCACTAAAACTCCCTCCCCAACTCTCAAACTCACTAAACTCCCTCCCCAACTCTCAAACTCACTAAAACTCCCTCCCCAACTCTCAAACTCACTAAACTCCCTCCCCAACTCTCAAACTCTCTAAAACTCACTCTATATAAATGGTCTATCTCCATAAAATTTTGCTGCTTCTTTCCCAACATTCCTACCTTTCAAAAACTATCAGCGTTTCTCTGTATACCTTTCAGGAAACAGCTTTTTGTTTTACATGAATAATTTTCTCTCCTTTAAATTTCTCAACTTGTATGTCCAGTAAATTTTCCAATAACTTGCATATGAAATAGCATATCTCCATCAAATTTTGCTGCTTCTTTCCCAACATTCCTACCCTTCAGGAAACAGCTTTTTGTTTTACATGAATAATTGTCTCTCCTTTAAGTTTCTCTGCTTGTATGTCCAGTAAATTTCCCAATAAGTTGCACATTAAATATATTTCCATCAAATTTTGCTGCTTCTTTCCCAACATTCCTATCTTTCACTAAACAGCTTTTTGTTTTACATGAATAATTTTCTCTCCTTTAAATTTCTCTGCTTGTATGTCCAGTATATTTCCCAATAAGTTGCATATGAAATAGCATATCTCCGTCAAATTTTGCTGCTTCTTTCCCAACATTCCTACCTATCAGGAAACAGCTTTTTGTTTTACATGAATAATTGTGTCTCCTTTAAATTTCTCTGCTTGTATGTCCAGTAAATTTTCCAGTAAGTTGCATATGAAATAGCATATCTCTGTCAAATTTTGCTGCTTCTTTCCCAACATTCCTACCTTTCAGGAAACAGCTTTTTGCTTTACATGAATAATTGTCTCTCCTTTAAATTTCTCTGCTTGTATGTCCAGTAAATTTCCCAATAAGTTGCATATGAAATAGCATATCTCCATAAAATTTTGCTGCTTCTTTCCCAACATTCCTACCTTTCAGGAAACAGCTTTTTGTTTTATATGAATAATTGTCTCTGCTTTAAATTTCTCTGCTTGTATGTCCAGTAAATTTCCCAATAAGTTGCATATGAAATATCATATCTCCATCAAATTTTGCTGCTTCTTTCCCAACATTCCTACCTATCAGGAAAAAGCTTTTTGTTTTATATGAATAATTGTCTCTCCTTTAAATTTCTCTGCTTGTATGTCCAGTAAATTTCTCAGCAAGTTGCATGTGAAATAACATATCTCCATCAAATTTTGCTGCTTCTTTCCCAACATTCCTACCTTTCAGGAAACAGCTTTTTGCTTGAAATGAATAATTGTCTCTCCTTTAAATTTCTCTGCTTGTATGTCCAGTAAATCTCCCAATAAGTTGCATATGAAATAGCATATCTCCATCAAATTTTGCTGCTTCTTTCCCAACATTCCTACCTATCAGGAAACAGCTTTTTGCTTTACACGAATAATTGTCTCTGCTTTAAATTTCTCTGCTTGTATGTCCAGTAAATTTCCCAATAAGTTGCATATAAAATAGCATATCTCCGTCAAATTTTGCTGCTTCTTTCCCAACATTCCTAAATTTCAGGAAACAGCTTTTTGCTTTACATGAATAATTGTCTCTGCTTTAAATTTCTCTGCTTGTATGTCCAGTAAATTTCCCAATAAGTTGCATATGAAATAGCATATCTCCGTCAAATTTTGCTGCTTCTTTCCCAACATTCCTAAATTTCAGGAAACAGCTTTTTGCTTTACATGAATAATTGTCTCTCCTTTAAATTTCTCTGCTTGTATGTCCAATAAATTTCCCAGTAAGTTGCATATGAAATAGCATATCTCCATCAAATTTTGCTGCTTCTTTCCCAACATTCCTACCTTTCAGGAAACAGCTTTTTGCTTTACATGAATAATTGTCTCTCCTTTAAATTTCTCTGCTTGTATGTCCAGTAAATTTCTCAATAAGTTGCATATGAAATAGCATATCTCCATCAAATTTTGCTGCTTCTTTCCCAACATTCCTACCTATCAGGAAAAAGCTTTTTGTTTTATATGAATAATTGTCTCTCCTTTAAATTTCTCTGCTTGTATGTCCAGTAAATTTCTCAATAAGTTGCATATGAAATAGCATATCTCCATCAAATTTTGCTGCTTCTTTCCCAACATTCCTACCTTTCAGGAAGCAGCTTTTTGTTTTACATGAATAATTGTCTCTCCTTTAAATTTCTCTGCTTGTATGTCCAATAAATTTCCCAATAAGTTGCATATGAAATAGCATATCTCCGTCAAATTTTGCTGCTTCTTTCCCAACATTCCTACCTTTCAGTTAACAGCTTTTTGTTTTACATGAGTAATTGTCTCTCCTTTAAATTTCTCTGCTTGTATTTCCAGTAAATTTCCCAGCAAGTTGCATATGAAATAGCATCTCTCTCTCTCTCTCTCTCTCTCTCTCTCTCTCTCTCTCTCTCTCTCTCTCTCTCTCTCTCTCTCTCTCTCTCTCTCTCTCTCTCTCTCTCTCTCTCTCTCTCTCTCACAATTTTTGGCACTTTTTATAATTTAGTATTTTAATATTTGATTTATTTACATTTTTCTTTATTTATTAGTTTGTAAATTTATCTTTTTCTATGAGTTATGCAACAAGAGATTCACTATTAGTTCAGTATTAGTCATGCAATGGGAGATTCACTATTAGTTTAATATTAGTCATGCAACAGTAGATTCACTATTAGTTCACTATCAGCCATGCAACAAGAGATTCACTATTAGTTCACTATCAGCCATGCAACAGCAGATTCAGTATTAGTTCACTATCAGCCATGCAACAGGAGATTCACTATCAGCCATACAACAGGAAATTCACCATTAGTTCACTATCAGCCATGCAACAAGGGATTCACCATTAGTTCACTATTAGCCATGCAAGAAGAGATTCACTATTAGTTCACTATCAGCCATGCAACAGGAAATTCACTATCAGTTCACTATCAGCCATGCAACAAGAGATTCACTATTAGTTCACTATCAGCCATGCAACAGCAGATTCACTATTAGTTCACTATCAGCCATGCAACAGGAGATTCACTATCAGCCATGCAACAGGAAATTCACCATTAGTTCACTATCAGCCATGCAACAAGGGATTCACTATTAGTTCACTATCAGCCATGCAACAAGAGATTCACTATTAGTTCACTATCAGCCATGCAACAGGAAATTCACTATTAGTTCACTATCAGCCATGCAACAAGGGATTCACCATTAGTTCACTATCAGCCATGCAACAAGAGATTCACTATTAGTTCACTATCAGCCATGCAACAGCAGATTCACTATTAGTTCACTATCAGCCATGCAACAGTAGATTCAGTATTAGTTCACTATCAGCCATGCAACAGGAGATTCACTATCAGCCATGCAACAGGAGATTCACTATCAGCCATGCAACAGGAGATTCACTATCAGCCATGCAACAGGAAATTCACCATTAGTTTACTATCAGCCATGCAACAGGAAATTCACTATTATTTCACTATCAGCCATGCAACAAGAGATTCACTATTAGTTCACTAAAGCAGAGATGGAAATAAGGGCAGAGACTCCTGTAGGGTGACCCTATATATATATATATATATATATATATATATATATATATATATATATATATATATATATATATATATATATATATATATATATATATATATATATATATATATATATATATATATATATATATATATATATATATATATTAAGAAACAAAAATTACTTTATGGAGGAAATATGTAGAAATTGAGGCCATTTTGGTTCAACTAAGTCGATTTTGATTAATTTTTAGAAGACATCTTGGTTTGGCCACTGGTGTGAATCATCGGACGATGAATCACGATAATTACGTAATTAACGACTGTCTGGCGGATTTAGATAAATTTATACACCTAATTAGCTTAATTATCATTAATAATATAGTCAAATTAAGGTCAAATTTATTAAATATAGCAATTTTTCGTCGCCGATTCGCCGAGAATCGAGCCTGGTTCGAACAGTTCCATTGGTTCGATAATTTACGATATTTACGTAATTTCCGACTATTTTACCGATTTAGATCAATTAATGAGACTAATTAGCATAAATTAGGTTGAAAATATATGTCAATTAACGTAAAATTAATTTAATACAGCGATTTTTGTTGCTGATTCGCGAGATTCGAGCCTAGTTCGAGCTATGATTTGGTTCGATAATTATCGAAATTTACGTAATTTCGGATTGATTGATTGATTGGGATCGATTCATACGACTAATTAGCTTAATTATCATTAATAATATAATAAAATTAACGTAAGATTCATTAAATATAGCCATTTTTATTACTGCTTCGAAGGGATTCGAACCTGGTTCGAACAGCTGTTCGGTTCGATAATTCTCGGTATTTACGTAAATTCTGACTATTTGACCGATTTAGATCAATTAATGAGACTAATTATCGTTAATTAGGTTGGAAATATATGTCAATTAACGTAAATCCATTAAATATGGCCGATTTTCGTTGCCGAATCGGTAAAATATTCGGGAATCACGTGAATCTCGTCATATCATCGAACCGAACAACTGTTCGAACAGGCTAGAACAGGTTCGAATCAGTAACAAAAATCGCTATTTTTAATGAATTTTACGTTAATTGACGTATATTTTCAACCCAATTAATGATAATGAGTGTCATTAATTGATCTAAATCGGTAAAATAGTTGGAAATTACTTAATTATAATAAAATCATCGAACCGAACAACTGTTCGAACAGGGTTCGAGTCCCGTCGGATCGGCGCCGAAAAATGGCCATAAATAATAAATTTTTCGTTAATTCACTTATATTACTAATGATAATTAAGCTAATTAGTTATTTAAATCAACCCAAATCAGTCAGACAGTCCTTAACTGCATAAATCTCGTGATTCATCGTCCGATGATTCGAATCAGCATCTGGAACCGACGTCTTCTGGAAATTTGAAATGGACTTATTTAGGCCGAAATGGCCTTAAATTCTATATATTTCTTCCAGAAATATGTTTTTTAATGGCAGAAATTGATTGGTATAAGTCTATAAGTCTATATATTCCTATATATCTCGGTTTCAGCTATGCGAAAATGCACCCTTGGTAGGATGTAGTCTAGGCCTATAGTTAATCTTTAGAATCCAAATCTTTTATATTTTTTGAATATTTAATTTATTATTTGATTTTTAGATCTATTTAGAGCGTTGATAGTGAGGTTCTGATAGTGTTATAGCCACTGTACCACCAAAATGTAGTACACAATACCAGATAGTACAATGATAGTCAAGTCGTCTAATAGTGTTACAGTCACTGTACCTTTCAGTAAACAGCTTTTAGTTTTACATGAATAATTTTTTACCTTTAAATTTCTCAGCTTGTATGTCCAGTAAATTTCCCAATAAGTTGCATATGAAATAGCATATCTCCATCAAATTTTGCTGCTTCTTTCCCATCAAATTTTGCTGCTTCTTTCCCAACATTCCTACCTTTCAAAAATCTCCATCAAATTTCTCTGTATACCTTGTCTCTACTTTAAATTTCTCAGCTTGTATGTCCAGTAAGTTTCCCAATAAGTTGTATATGAAATAGCTTATCTCCATCAAATTCTACTGCTTATTTCCCAACATTCCTACCTTTCAAAAATCTCCATCAAATTTCTCTGTATACCTTGTCACTCCTTTAAATTTCTCAGCTTGTATGTTCAGTAAATTTCCCAATAAGTTGCATATGAAATAGCATATCTCCATCAAATTTTGCTGCTTCTTTCCCATGAAATTTTGCTGCTTCTTTCCCAACATTCCTACCTTTCAAAAATCTCCATCAAATTTCTCTGTATACCTTGTCTTTCCTTCAAATTTCTCCGCTTGAATGTCCAGTAAATTTCCCAATAAGTTGTATATGAAATACCATATCTCCATCAAATTTTGCTGCTTCTTTCCCAACATTTCTACCTTTCAAAAATCTTAAACAAATTTCCTTTTATATCTTGTCTCTCCTTTAAATTTCTCAGCTTGTATGTCCAGTAAATTTCCCAATAAGTTGCATATGAAATAGCATATCTCCATCAAATTTTGCTGCTTCTTTCCCATGAAATTTTGCTGCTGCTTTCCCAACAATCCTACCTTTCAAAAACCTCCATCAAATTTCTCTGTATACCTTGTCTTTCCTTCAAATTTCTCCGCTTAAATGTCCAGTAAATTTCCCAATAAGTTGTATATGAAATACGATATCTCCATCAAATTTTGCTGCTTCTTTCCCATCAAATTTTGCTGCTTCTTTCCCAACATTCCTACCTTTCAAAAATCTCCATAAAATTTCTCTGTATACCTTGTCACTCCTTTAAATTTCTCACCTTGTATGTTCAGTAAATTTTCCAATAAGTTGCATATGAAATAGTATATCTCCTTCAAAATTTGATGCTTCTTTCCTAACATTCCTTCCTTTCAAAAATCTCCATCAAATTTCTCTGTATACCTTGTCTCTCCTTTAAATTTCTCAGCTTGTATGTCCAGTAAATTTCCCAATAAGTTGCATATGAAATAGCTTATCTCCATCAAATTTTGCTGCTTCTTTCCGATCAAATTTTGCTGCTTCTTTCCCGACCATTCCTACCTTTCAAAAATCTCCATCAAATTTCTCTGTATACCTTGTCTCTCCTTTAAATTTCTCAGCTTGTATGTCCAGTAAATTTCCCAATAAGTTGCATATGAAATAGCATATCTCCATCAAATTTTGCTGCTTTTTTCCCAACATTTCTACCTTTCAAAAATCTCCATTAAATTTCTCTGTATACCTTGTCTCTCCTTTAAATTTCTCAGCTTGTATGTCCAGTAAATTTCCCAATAAGTTGCATATGAAATAGCATATCTCCATCAAATTTTGCTGCTTCTTTCGCAACATTCCTACCAATCAAAAATCTCCATCAAATTTCTCTGTATACCTTGTCTCTCCTTTAAATTTCCCAGCTTGTATGTCCAGTAAATTTCCCAATAAGTTGCATATGAAATAGCATATCTCCATCAAATTTTGCTGCTTCTTTCCCAACATTCCTACCTTTCAAAAATATCCATTAAATTTCTCTGTATACCTTGTCTCTCCTTTAAATTTCTCAGCTTGTATGTCCAGTAAATTTCCCAATAAGTTGCATATGAAATAGCATATCTCTATCAAATTTTGCTGCTTCTTTCCCAACATTCCTACCTTTCAATAATCTCCATCAAATTTCTCTGTATACCTTGTCTCTCCTCTAAATTTCTCAGCTTGTATGTCCAGTAAATTTCTCAATTAGTTTCATATGAAATAGCATATTTCCATCAAATTTTGCTGCTTCTTTCCCATCAAATTTTGCTGCTTCTTTCCCAGCATTCCTACCAATCAAAAATCTCCATCAAATTTCTCTGTATACCTTGTCTCTCCTTTAAATTTCTCAGCTTGTATGTCCAGTAAATTTCCCAATAAGTTGCATATGAAATAGCATATCTCCATCAAATTTTGCTGCTTCTTTCCCAACATTCCTACCTTTCAAAAATCTCTATCAAAATTCTCTGTATACCTTGACTCTCTTTTAAATTTCTCAGCTTGTATGTCCAGTAAATTTCCCAACAAGTTGTATATGAAATAGCATATCTCCATCGAATTTTGCCCCTTCTTTCCCATCAAATTTTGCTGCTTCTTTCCCAACATTCCTACCTTTCAAAAATATCCATCAAATTTCTCTATATACCTTGTCTCTCCTTTAAATTTCTCAGCTTGTATGTCCAGTAAATTTCCCTATAAGTTGCATATGAAATAGCATATTTCCATCAACTTTTGCTGCTTCTTTCCCATGAAATTTTGCTGCTTCTTTCCCAACATCCCTACCTTTCAAAAATCTCCATCAAATTTCTCTGTATACCTTGTCTTTCCTTCAAATTTCTCAGCTTGAATGTCCAGTAAATTTCCCAATAAGTTGTATATGAAATACCATATCTCCATCAAATTTTGCTGCTTCTTTCCCATCAAATTTTGCTGCTTCTTTCCAAACATTCCTACCTTTCAAAAATCTCCATTAAATTTCTCTGTACACCTTGTCTCTCCTTTAAATTTCTGAGCTTGTATGTCCAGTAAATTTTCCAATAAGTTGCATATGAAATAGTATATCTCCATCAAAATTTGATGCTTCTTTCCTAACATTCCTTCCTTTCAAAAATCTCCATTAAATTTCTCTGTATACCTTGTCTCTCCTTTAAATTTCTCAGCTTGTATGTCCAGTAAATTTCCCAATAAGTTGCATATGAAATAGCATATCTCCATCAAATTTTGCTGCTTCTTTCCCAACATTCCTACCAATCAAAAATCTCCATCAAATTTCCCTGTATACCTTGTCTCTCCTTTAAATTTCCCAGCTTGTATGTCCAGTAAATTTCCCAATAAGTTGCATATGAAATAGCACATCTCCATCAAATTTTGCTGCTTCTTTCCCAACATTCCTACCTTTCAAAAATCTCTAACAAATGTTTTTGTATACCTTATCTCTCCTTTAAATTTCTCAGCTTGTATGTTCAGTAAATTTCCCAATAAGTTGCATATGAAATACAATATCTCCATCAAATTTTGCTGCTTCTTTCCCAACATTTCTACCTTTCAAAAATCTCCATCAAATTTCTCTGTATACCTTGTCTCTCCCTTAAATTTCTCTGCTTGTATGTCCAGTAAATTTCCCAATAAGTTGCATATGAAATAGAATATCTCCATCAAATTTTGCTGCTTCTTTCCCAACATTCCTACCATTCAAAAACTATCAGCTTATACCTTGTCTCTCCTTTAAATTTCTCAGCTTGTATGTCCAGTAAATTTCCCAATAAGTTCCATATGAAATAGCATATCTCTATCAAATTTTGCTGCTTCTTTCCCAACATTCCTTTAAAAAATCTCCATCAAATTTCTCTAGATACCTTGTCTCTTCTTTAAATTTCTCGGCTTGTATGTCCAGTAAATTTCCCAATAAGTTGCACATGAAATAGCATATCTCCGTCAAATTTTGCTGCTTCTTTCCCAACATTCCTACCTTTCAAAAATATCCATCAAATTTCTCTGTATACCTTGCCTCTCCCTTAAATTTCTCTGTTTGTATGTCCAGTAAATTTCCCAATAAGTTGCATATGAAATAGCATATCTCCATCAAATTTTGCTGCTTCTTTCCCAACATTCCTACCTTTCAAAAATCTCCATCAAATTTCTCTGTATACCTTGTCTCTCCTTTAAATTTCTCAGCTTGTATGTCCAGTAACTTTCCCAATAAGTTGTATATGAAATAGCTTATCTTCATCAAATTCTACTGCTTATTTCCCATAAAATTTTGCTGCTTCTTTCCCAACATTCCTACCTTTCAAAAATCTCCATGAAATTTCTCTGTATACCTTGTCTCTCTAAATTTCTCAGCTTGTATGTCAAGTAAATTTCCCAATAAGTTGCATATGAAATAGAATATCTCCATCAAATTTTGCAGCTTCTTTCCCAACATTCCTACCTTTCAAAAATCTCCATAAAATTTCTCTGTATACCTTGTCTCTCCTTTAAATTTCTCAGCTTGTATGTCCAGTAAATTTCCCAATAAGTTGCATATGAAATAGCTTATCTCCATCAAATTTTGCTGCTTCTTTCCGATCAAATTTTGCTGCTTCTTTCCCGACCATTCCTACCTTTCAAAAATCTCCATCAAATTTCTCTGTATACCTTGTCTCTCCTTTAAATTTCTCAGCTTGTATGTCCAGTAAATTTCCCAATAATTTGCATATGAAATAGCATATCTCCATCAAATTTTGCTGCTTCTTTCCCAACATTTCTACCTTTCAAAAATCTCCATTAAATTTCTCTGTATACCTTGTCTCTCCTTTAAATTTCTCAGCTTGTATGTCCAGTAAATTTCCCAATAAGTTGCATAAGAAATAGCATATCTCCATCAAATTTTGCTGCTTCTTTCGCAACATTCCTACCAATCAAAAATCTCCATCAAATTTCTCTGTATACCTTGTCTCTCCTTTAAATTTCCCAGCTTGTATGTCCAGTAAATTTCCCAATAAGTTGCATATGAAATAGCATATCTCCATTAAATTTTGCTGCTTCTTTCCCAACATTCCTACCTTTCAAAAATATCCATTAAATTTCTCTGTATACCTTGTCTCTCCTTTAAATTTCTCAGCTTGTATGTCCAGTAAATTTCCCAATAAGTTGCATATGAAATAGCATATCTCTATCAAATTTTGCTGCTTCTTTCCCAACATTCCTACCTTTCAATAATCTCCATCAAATTTCTCTGTATACCTTGTCTCTCCTCTAAATTTCTCAGCTTGTATGTCCAGTAAATTTCTCAATAAGTTTCATATGAAATAGCATATTTCCATCAAATTTTGCTGCTTCTTTCCCAGCATTCCTACCAATCAAAAATCTCCATCAAATTTCTCTGTATACCTTGTCTCTCCTTTAAATTTCTCAGCTTGTATGTCCAGTAAATTTCCCAATAAGTTGCATATGAAATAGCATATCTCCATCAAATTTTGCTGCTTCTTTCCCAACATTCCTACCTTTCAAAAATCTCTATCAAAATTCTCTGTATACCTTGACTCTCTTTTAAATTTCTCAGCTTGTATGTCCAGTAAATTTCCCAACAAGTTGCATATGAAATAGCATATCTCCATCGAATTTTGCTCCTTCTTTCCCATCAAATTTTGCTGCTTCTTTCCCAACATTCCTACCTTTCAAAAATATCCATCAAATTTCTCTATATACCTTGTCTCTCCTTTAAATTTCTCAGCTTGTATGTCCAGTAAATTTCCCTATAAGTTGCATATGAAATAGCATATTTCCATCAACTTTTGCTGCTTCCTTCCCATGAAATTTTGCTGCTTCTTTCCCAACATCCCTACCTTTCAAAAATCTCCATCAAATTTCTCTGTATACCTTGTCTTTCCTTCAAATTTCTCAGCTTGAATGTCCAGTAAATTTCCCAATAAGTTGTATATGAAATACCATATCTCCATCAAATTTTGCTGCTTCTTTCCCATCAAATTTTGCTGCTTCTTTCCCAACATTCCTACCTTTCAAAAATCTCCATTAAATTTCTCTGTACACCTTGTCTCTCCTTTAAATTTCTCAGCTTGTATGTCCAGTAAATTTTCCAATAAGTTGCATATGAAATAGTATATCTCCATCAAAATTTGATGCTTCTTTCCTAACATTCCTTCCTTTCAAAAATCTCCATTAAATTTCTCTGTATACCTTGTCTCTCCTTTAAATTTCTCAGCTTGTATGTCCAGTAAATTTCCCAATAAGTTGCATATGAAATAGCACATCTCCATCAAATTTTGCTGCTTCTTTCCCAACATTCCTACCTTTCAAAAATCTCTAACAAATGTTTTTGTATACCTTATCTCTCCTTTAAATTTCTCAGCTTGTATGTTCAGTAAATTTCCCAATAAGTTGCATATGAAATACCATATCTCCTTCAAATTTTGCTGCTTCTTTCCCAACGTTTCTACCTTTCAAAAATCTCCATTAAATTTCTCTGTATACCTTGTCTCTCCTTTAAATTTCTCAGCTTGTATGTCCAGTAAATTTCCCAATAAGTTGCATATCAAATAGCATATCTCTATCAAATTTTGCTGCTTCTTTCCCAAAATTCGTACCTTTCAATAATCTCCATCAAATTTCTCTGTATACCTTGTCTCTCCTCTAAATTTCTCAGCTTGTATGTCCAGTAAATTTCTCAATAAGTTTCATATGAAATAGCATATTTCCATCAAATTTTGCTGCTTCTTTCCCATCAAATTTTGCTGCTTCTTTCCCAGCATTCCTACCAATCAAAAATCTCCATCAAATTTCTCTGTATACCTTGTCTCTCCTTTAAATTTCTCAGCTTGTATGTCCAGTAAATTTCCCTATAAGTTGCATATCTCCAGCAAATTTTGCTGCTTCTTTCCCATTAAATTTTGCTGCTTCTTTCCCAACATTCCTACCTTTCAAAAATCTCCATTAAATTTCTCTGTACACCTTGTCTCTCCTTTAAATTTCTCAGCTTGTATGTCCAGTAAATTTCCCAATAAGTTGCATATGAAATAGCATATCTCCATCAAATTTTGCTGCTTCTTTCCCAACATTTCTACCTTTCAAAAATCTCCATTAAATTTCTCTGTATACCTTGTCTCTCCTCTAAATTTCTCAGCTTGTATGTCCAGTAAATTTCCCAATAAGTTGCATATGAAATAGCATATCTCCATCAAATTTTCCTGCGTCTTTCGCAACATTCCTACCAATCAAAAATCTCCATTAAATTTCTCTATATACCTTGTCTCTCCTTTAAATTTCTCAGCTTGTATGTCCAGTAAATTTCCCAATAAGTTGCATATGAAATAGCATATCTCCATCAAATTCTACTGCTTCTTTCCCAACATTCCTACCTTTCAATAATCTCCATCAAATTTCTCTGTATACCTTGTCTCTCCCCTAAATTTCTCAGCTTGTATGTCCAGTAAATTTCTCAATAAGTTTCATATGAAATAGCATATTTCCATCAAATTTTGCTGCTTCTTTCCCATCAAATTTTGCTGCTTCTTTCCCAGCATTCCTACTAATAAAAAATCTCCATCAAATTTCTCTGTATACCTTGTCTCTCCTTTAAATTTCTCAGCTTGTATGTCCAGTAAATTTCCCAATAAGTTGCATATGAAATAGCATATCTCCATCAAATTTTGCTGCTTCTTTCCCAACATTCCTACCTTTCAAAAATCTCTATCAAATTTCTTTGTATACCTTGACTCTCCTTTAAATTTCTCAGCTTGTATGTCGAGTAAATTTCCCAACAAGTTGCATATGAAATAGCATATCTCCATCGAATTTTGCTCCTTCTTTCCCATCAAATTTTGCTGCTTCTTTCCCAACATTCCTACCTTCCAAAAATATCCATTAAATTTCTCTATATACCTTGTCTCTCCTTTAAATTTCTCGGCTTGTATGTCCAGTAAATTTCCCTATAAGTTGCATACGAAATAGCATATCTCCATCAAATTTTGCTGCTTCTTCCCATGAAATTTTGCTGCTTCTTTCCCAACATTCCTACCAATCAAAAATCTCCATCAAATTTCTCTGTATACCTTGTCTCTCCTTTAAATTTCCCAGCTTGTATGTCCAGTAAATTTCACAATAAGTTGCATATGAAATAGCATATCTCCATCAAATTTTGCTGCTTCTTTCCCATGAAATTTTGCTGCTTCTTTCCCAACATTCCTACCAATCAAAATCTCCATCAAATTTCTCTGTATACCTTGTCTCTCCTTTAAATTTCCCAGCTTGTATGTCCAGTAAATTTCCCAATAAGTTGCATATGAAATAGCACATCTCCATCAAATTTTGCTGCTTCTTTCCCAACATTCCTACCTTTCAAAAATCTCTAACAAATTTTTTTGTATACCTTGTCTCTCCTTTAAATTTCTCAGCTTGTATGTTTAGTAAATTTCCCAATAAGTTGCATGTGAAATACCATATCTCCAGCAAATTTTGCTGCTTCTTTCCCAACATTTCTACCTTTGAAAAGTCTCCATTAAATTTCTCTGTATACCTTGTCTCTCCTTTAAATTTCTCAGCTTGTATGTCCAGTAAATTTCCCAATAAGTTTCAGATGAAATAGCATATCTCTATCAAATTTTGCTGCTTCTTTCCCAACATTCCTACCTTTCAATAATCTCCATCAAATTTCTCTGTATACCTTGTCTCTCCTCTAAATTTCTCAGCTTGTATGTCCAGTAAATTTCTCAATAAGTTTCATATGAAATAGCATATTTCCATCAAATTTTGCTGCTTCTTTCCCATCATATTTTGCTGCTTCTTTCGCAACATTCCCACCAATCAAAAATCTCCATCAAATTTCTCTGTATACCTTGTCTCTCCTTTAAATTTCCCAGCTTGTATGTCCAGTAAATTTCCCAATAAGTTGCATATGAAATAGCATATCTCCATCAAATTTTACTGCTTCTTTCCCAATATTCCTACCTTTCAAAAATCTCTATAAAATTTCTGTATATACCTTGACTCTCTTTTAAGTTTCTCAGCTTGTATGTCTAATAAATTTCCCAACAAGTTGCATATGAAATAGCATATCTCCATCGAATTTTGCTCCTTCTTTCCCATCAAATTTTGCTGCTTCTTTCCCAACATTTCTACCTTTCAAAAATATCCATCAAATTTCTCTATATACCTTGTCTCTCCTTTAAATTTCTCAGCTTGTATGTCCAGTAAATTTCCCTATAAGTTGCATATGAAATAGCATATTTCCATCAAATTTTGCTGCTTCTTTCCCATGAAATTTTGCTGCTTCTTTCCCAACATTCCTACCTTTCAAAAATCTCCATCAAATTTCTCTGTATACCTTGTCTCTCCTTTAAATTTCCCAGCTTGTATGTCCAGTAAATTTCCTAATAAGTTGCATATGAAATAGCATATCTCCAACAAATTTTGCTGCTTCTTTCCCAACATTCCTACCTTTCAAAAATATCCATTAAATTTCTCTGTATACCTTGTCTCTCCTTTAAATTTCTCAGCTTGTATGTCCAGTAAATTTCCCAATAAGTTGCATATGAAATAGCATATCTCTATCAAATTTTGCGGCTTCTTTCCCAACATTCCTACCTTTCAATAATCTCCATCAAATTTCTCTGTATACCTTGTCTCTCCTCTAAATTTCTCAGCTTGTATGTCCAGTAAATTTCTCAATAAGTTTCATATGAAATAGCATATTTCCATCAAATTTTGCTGCTTCTTTCCCATCAAATTTTGCTGCTTCTTTCCCAGCATTCCTACCAATCAAAAATCTCCATCAAATTTCTCTGTATACCTTGTCTCTCCTTTAAATTTCTCAGCTTGTATGTCCAGTAAATTTCCCAATAAGTTGCATATGAAATAGCATATCTCCATCAAATTTTGCTGCTTCTTTCCCAACATTCCTACCTTTCAAAAATCTCTATCAAAATTCTCTGTATACCTTGACTCTCTTTTAAATTTCTCAGCTTGTATGTCCAGTAAATTTCCCAACAAGTTGCATATGAAATAGCATATCTCCATCGAATTTTGCTCCTTCTTTCCCATCAAATTTTGCTGCTTCTTTCCCAACATTCCTACCTTTCAAAAATATCCATCAAATTTCTCTATATACCTTGTCTCTCCTTTAAATTTCTCAGCTTGTATGTCCAGTAAATTTCCCTATAAGTTGCATATGAAATAGCATATTTCCATCAACTTTTGCTGCTTCCTTCCCATGAAATTTTGCTGCTTCTTTCCCAACATCCCTACCTTTCAAAAATCTCCATCAAATTTCTCTGTATACCTTGTCTTTCCTTCAAATTTCTCAGCTTGAATGTCCAGTAAATTTCCCAATAAGTTGTATATGAAATACCATATCTCCATCAAATTTTGCTGCTTCTTTCCCATCAAATTTTGCTGCTTCTTTCCCAACATTCCTACCTTTCAAAAATCTCCATTAAATTTCTCTGTACACCTTGTCTCTCCTTTAAATTTCTCAGCTTGTATGTCCAGTAAATTTTCCAATAAGTTGCATATGAAATAGTATATCTCCATCAAAATTTGATGCTTCTTTCCTAACATTCCTTCCTTTCAAAAATCTCCATTAAATTTCTCTGTATACCTTGTCTCTCCTTTAAATTTCTCAGCTTGTATGTCCAGTAAATTTCCCAATGAGTTGCATATGAAATAGCATATCTCCATCAAATTTTGCTGCTTCTTTCCCAACATTCCTACCAATCAAAAATCTCCATCAAATTTCTCTGTATACCTTGTCTCTCCTTTAAATTTCCCAGCTTGTATGTCCAGTAAATTTCCCAATAAGTTGCATATGAAATAGTACATCTCCATCAAATTTTGCTGCTTCTTTCCCAACATTCCTACCTTTCAAAAATCTCTAACAAATGTTTTTGTATACCTTATCTCTCCTTTAAATTTCTCAGCTTGTATGTTCAGTAAATTTCCCAATAAGTTGCATATGAAATACCATATCTCCTTCAAATTTTGCTGCTTCTTTCCCAACATTTCTACCTTTCAAAAATCTCCATTAAATTTCTCTGTATACCTTGTCTCTCCTTTAAATTTCTCAGCTTGTATGTCCAGTAAATTTCCCAATAAGTTGCATATCAAATAGCATATCTCTATCAAATTTTGCTGCTTCTTTCCCAACATTCGTCCTTTCAATAATCTCCATCAAATTTCTCTGTATACCTTGTCTCTCCTCTAAATTTCTCAGCTTGTATGTCCAGTAAATTTCTCAATAAGTTTCATATGAAATAGCATATTTCCATCAAATTTTGCTGCTTCTTTCCCATCAAATTTTGCTGCTTCTTTCCCAGCATTCCTACCAATCAAAAATCTCCATCAAATTTCTCTGTATACCTTGTCTCTCCTTTAAATTTCTCAGCTTGTATGTCCAGTAAATTTCCCTATAAGTTGCATATCTCCATAAAATTTTGCTGCTTCTTTCCCATGAAATTTTGCTGCTTCTTTCCCAACATTCCTACCTTTCAAAAATCTCCATTAAATTTCTCTGTACACCTTGTCTCTCCTTTAAATTTCTCAGCTTGTATGTCCAGTAAATTTCCCAATAAGTTGCATATGAAATAGCATATCTCCATCAAATTTTGCTGCTTCTTTCCCAACATTTCTACCTTTCAAAAATCTCCATTAAATTTCTCTGTATACCTTGTCTCTCCTCTAAATTTCTCAGTTTGTATGTCCAGTAAATTTCCCAATAAGTTGCATATGAAATAGCATATCTCCATCAAATTTTGCTGCGTCTTTCGCAACATTGCTACCAATCAAAAATCTCCATTAAATTTCTCTATATACCTTGTCTCTCCTTTAAATTTCTCAGCTTGTATGTCCAGTAAATTTCCCAATAAGTTGCATATGAAATAGCATATCTCCATCAAATTCTACTGCTTCTTTCCCAACATTCCTACCTTTCAATAATCTCCATCAAATTTCTCTGTATACCTTGTCTCTCCTTTAAATTTCTCAGCTTGTATGTCCAGTAAATTTCTCAATAAGTTTCATATGAAATAGCATAGTTCCATCAAATTTTGCTGCTTCTTTCCCATCAAATTTTGCTGCTTCTTTCCCAGCATTCCTACTAATAAAAAATCTCCATCAAATTTCTCTGTATACCTTGTCTCTCCTTTAAATTTCTCAGCTTGTATGTCCAGTAAATTTCCCAATAAGTTGCATATGAAATAGCATATCTCCATCAAATTTTGCTGCTTCTTTCCCAACATTCTTACCTTTCAAAAATCTCTATCAAATTTCTTTGTATACCTTGACTCTCCTTTAAATTTCTCAGCTTGTATGTCGAGTAAATTTCCCAACAAGTTGCATATGAAATAGCATATCTCCATCGAATTTTGCTCCTTCTTTCCCATCAAATTTTGCTGCTTCTTTCCCAACATTCCTACCTTCCAAAAATATCCATTAAATTTCTCTATATACCTTGTCTCTCCTTTAAATTGCTCGGCTTGTATGTCCAGTAAATTTCCCTATAAGTTGCATATGAAATAGCATATCTCCATCAAATTTTGCTGCTTCTTTCCCATGAAATTTTGCAGCTTCTTTCCCAACATTCCTACCAATCAAAAATCTCCATCAAATTTCTCTGTATACCTTGTCTCTCCTTTAAATTTCCCAGCTTGTATGTCCAGTAAATTTCCCAATAAGTTGCATATGAAATAGCATATCTCCATCAAATTTTGCTGCTTCTTTCCCATGAAATTTTGCTGCTTCTTTCGCAACATTCCTACCAATCAAAATCTCCATCAAATTTCTCTGTATACCTTGTCTCTCCTTTAAATTTCCCAGCTTGTATGTCCAGTAAATTTCCCAATAAGTTGCATATGAAATAGCACATCTCCATCAAATTTTGCTGCTTCTTTCCCAACATTCCTACCTTTCAAAAATCTCTAACAAATTTTTTTGTATACCTTGTCTCTCCTTTAAATTTCTCAGCTTGTATGTTCAGTAAATTTCCCAATAAGTTGCATATGAAATACCATATCTCCATCAAATTTTGCTGCTTCTTTCCCAACATTTCTACCTTTCAAAAGTCTCCATTAAATTTCTCTGTATACCTTGTCTCTCCTTTAAATTTCTCAGCTTGTATGTCCAGTAAATTTCCCAATACGTTGCAGATGAAATAGCATATCTCTCTCAAATTTTGCTGCTTCTTTCCCAACATTCCTACCTTTCAATAATCTCCATCAAATTTCTCTGTATACCTTGTCTCTCCTCTAAATTTTTCAGCTTGTATGTCCAGTAAATTTCTCAATAAGTTTCATATGAAATAGCATATTTCCATCAAATTTTGCTGCTTCTTTCCCATCATATTTTGCTGCTTCTTTCCCAGCATTCCTACCAATCAAAAATCTCCATCAAATTTCTCTGTATACCTTGTCTCTCCTTTAAATTTCCCAGCTTGTATGTCCAGTAAATTTCCCAATAAGTTGCATATGAAATAGCATATCTCCATCAAATTTTACTGCTTCTTTCCCAACATTCCTACCTTTCAAAAATCTCTATCAAATTTCTCTATATACCTTGACTCTCTTTTAAGTTTCTCAGCTTGTATGTCTAATAAATTTCCCAACAAGTTGCATATGAAATAGCATATCTCCATCGAATTTTGCTCCTTCTTTCCCATCAAATTTTGCTGCTTCTTTCCCAACATTCCTACCTTTCAAAAATATCCACCAAATTTCTCTATATACCTTGTCTCTCCTTTAAATTTCTCAGCTTGTATGTCCAGTAAATTTCCCTATAAGTTGCATACGAAATAGCATATTTCCATCAAATTTTGCTGCTTCTTTCCCATGAAATTTTGCTGCTTCTTTCCCAACATTCCTACCTTTCAAAAATCTCCATCAAATTTCTCTGTATACCTTGTCTTTCCTTCAAATTTCTCAGCTTGAATGTCCAGTAAATTTCCCAATAAGTTGTATATGAAATACCATATCTCCATCAAATTTTGCTGCTTCTTTCCCATCAAATTTTGCTGCTTCTTTCCCAACATTCCTACCTTTCAAAAATCTCCATTAAATTTCTCTGTACACCTTGTCTCTCCTTTAAATTTCTCAGCTTGTATGTCCATTAATTTTCCAATAAGTTGCATATGAAATAGTATATCTCCATCAAAATTTGATGCTTCTTTCCTAACATTCCTTCCTTTCAAAAATCTCCATTAAATTTCTCTGTATACCTTGTCTCTCCTTTAAATTTCTCAGCTTGTATGTCCAGTAAATTTCCCAATAAGTTGCATATGAAATAGCATATCTCCACCAAATTTTGCTGCTTCTTTCCCAACATTCCTACCAATCAAAAATCTCCATCAAATTTCTCTGTATACCTTGTCTCTTTTTTAAATTTCCCAGCTTGTATGTCCAGTAAATTTCCCAATAAGTTGCATATGAAATAGCATATCTCCCTCAAATTTTGCTGCTTCTTTCCCAACATTCCTACCTTTCAAAAATCTCTAACAAATTTTTTTGTATACCTTATCTCTCCTTTAAATTTCTCAGATTGTATGTTCAGTAAATTTCCCAATAAGTTGCATATAAAATACCATATCTCCATCAAATTTTGCTGCTTCTTTCCCAACATTTCTACCTTTCAAAAATCTCCATTAAATTTCTCTGTATACCTTGTCTCTCCTTTAAATTTCTCAGCTTGTATGTCCAGTAAATTTCCCAATAAGTTTCATATGAAATAGCATATCTCTATCAAATTTTGCTGCTTCTTTCCCAACATTCCTACCTTTCAATAATCTCCATCAAATTTCTCTGTATACCTTGTCTCTCCTCTAAATTTCTCAGCTTGTATGTCCAGTAAATTTCTCAATAAGTTTCATATGAAATAGCATATTTCCATCAAATTTTGCTGCTTCTTTCCCATCAAATTTTGCTGCTTCTTTCCCAGCATTCCTACCAATCAAAAATCTCCATAAAATTTCTCTGTATACCTTGTCTCTCCTTTAAATTTCTCAGCTTGTATGTCCAGTAAATTTCTCAATAAGTTGCATATGAAATAGCATATCTCCATCAAATTTTGCTGCTTCTTTCCCATCAAATTTTGCTGCTTCTTTCCCAATATTCCTACCTTTCAAAAATCTCCATTAAATTTCTCTGTACACCTTGTCTCTCCTTTAAATTTCTCAGCTTGTATGTCCAGTAAATTTCCCAATAAGTTGCATATGAAATAGCATTCTCCATCAAATTTTGCTGCTTCTTTCCCAACATTTCTACCTTTCAAAAACCTCCATTAAATTTCTCTGTATACCTTGTCTCTCCTTTAAATTTCTCAGCTTGTATGTCTAGTAAATTTCCCAATAAGTTGCATATGAAACAGCATATCTCCATCAAATTTTGCTGCTTCTTTCGCAACATTCCTACCAATCAAAAATCTCCATTAAATTTCTCTGTATACCTTGTCTCTCCTTTAAATTTCCGAGCTTGTATGTCCAGTAAATTTCCCAATAAGTTGCATATGAAATAGCATATCTCTATCAAATTTTGCTACTTCTTTCCCAACATTCCTACCTTTCAAAAATCTCTAACAAATTTGTTTGTATACCTTATCTCTCCTTTAAATTTCTCAGCTTGTATGTTCAGTAAATTTCCTAATAAGTTGCATATGAAATACCATATCTCCATCAAATTTTGCTGCTTTTTTCCCAACATTTCTACCTTTCAAAAATCTCCATTAAATTTCTCTTTATACCTTGTCTCTCCTTTAAATTTCTCAGCTTGTATGTCCAGTAAATTTCCCAATAAGTTGCATATGAAATAGCATATCTCTATCAAATTTTGCTGCTTCTTTCCCAACATTCCTACTTTTCAATAATCTCCATCAAATTTCTCTGTATACCTTGTCTCTCCTCTAAATTTCTCAGCTTGTATGTCCAGTAAATTTCTCAATAAGTTTCATATGAAATAGCATATTTCCATCAAATTTTGCTGCTTCTTTCCCATCAAATTTTGCTGCTTCTTTCCCAGCATTCCTACTAATCAAAAATCTCCATCAAATTTCTCTGTATACCTTGTCTCTCCTTTAAATTTCTCAGCTTGTATGTCCAGTAAATTTCCCAATAATTTGCATATGAAATAGCATATCTCCATCAAATTTTGCTGCTTCTTTCCCAACATTCCATACCTGTCAAAAATCTCTATCAAATTTCTCTGTATACCTTGACTCTCCTTTAAATTTCTCTGCTTGTATGTCCAGTAAATTTCCCAACAAGTTGCATATGAAATAGCATATCTCCATCGAATTTTGCTCCTTCTTTCCCATCAAATTTTGCTGCTTCTTTCCCAACATTCCTATCTTCCAAAAATATCCATCAAATTTTTCTATATACGTTGTCTCTCCTTTAAATTTCTCAGCTTGTATGTCCAGTAAATTTCCCTATAAGTTGCATATGAAATAGCATATCTCCATCGAATTTTGCTGCTTCTTTCCCATCAAATTTTGCTGCTTCTTTCCCGACCATTCCTACCTTTCAAAAATCTCCATCAAATTTCTCTGTATACCTTGCCTCTCCTTTAAATTTCTCAGCTTGTATGTCCAGTAAATTTCCCAATAAGTTGCATATGAAATAGCATATCTCCATGAAATTTTGCTGCTTCTTTCCCAACATTTCTACCTTTCAAAAATCTCCATTAAATTTCTCTGTATACCGTGTCTCTCCTTTAAATTTCTCAGCTTGTATGTCCAGTAAATTTCCCAATAAGTTGCATATGAAATAGCATTTCTCCATCAAATTTTGCTGCTTCTTTCGCAACATTCCTAACAATCAAACATCTCCATCAAATTTCTCTGTATACCTTGTCTCTCCTTTAAATTTCCCAGCTTGTATGTCCAGTAAATTTCCCAATAAGTTGCATATGAAATAGCATATCTCCATCAAATTTTGCTGCTTCTTTCCCAACATTCCTACCTTTCAAAAATCTCCATTAAATTTCTCTGTATACCTTGTCTCTCCGTTAAATTTCTCAGCTTGTATGTCCAGTAAATTTCCCAATAAGTTGCATATGAAATAGCATATCTCTATCAAATTTTGCTGCTTCTTTCCCAACATTCGTACCTTTCAATAATCTCCATCAAATTTCTCTGTATACCTTGTCTCTCCTCTAAATTTCTCAGCTTGTATGTCCAGTAAATTTCTCAATAAGTTTCATATGAAATAGCATATTTCCATCAAATTTTGCTGCTTCTTTCCCATCAAATTTTGCTGCTTCTTTCCCAGCATTCCTACCAATCAAAAATCTCCATCAAATTTCTCTGTATACCTTGTCTCTCCTTTAAATTTCTCAGCTTGTATGTCCAGTAAATTTCCGAATAAGTTGCATATGAAATAGCATATCTCCATCAAATTTTGCTTCTTCTTTCCCAACATTCCTACCTTTCAAAAATCTCCATTAAATTTCTCTGTATACCTTGACTCTCTTTTAAATTTCTCAGCTTGTATGTCCAGTAAATTTCCCAACAAGTTGCACATGAAATAGCATATCTCCATCGAATTTTGCTCCTTCTTTCCCATAAAATTTTGCTGCTTCTTTCCCAAAATTCCTACCTTTCAAAAATATCCATCAAATTTCTCTATATACCTTGTCTCTCCTTTAAATTTCTCGGCTTGCATGTCCAGTAAATTTCCCTATAAGTTGCATATGAAATAGCATATTTCCATCAAATTTTGCTGCTTCTTTCCCATGAAATTTTGCTGCTTCTTTCCCAACATTCCTACCTTTCAAAAATCTCCATCAAATTTCTCTGTATACCTTGTCTTTCCTTCAAATTTCTCAGCTTGAATGTCCAGTAAATTTCCCAATAAGTTGTATATGAAATACCATATCTCCATCAAATTTTGCTGCTTCTTTCCCATCAAATTTTGCTGCTTCTTTCCCAACATTCCTACCTTTCAAAAATCTCCATTAAATTTTTCTGTACACCTTGTCTCTCCTTTAAATTTCTCAGCTTGTATGTCCAGTAAATTTTCCAATAAGTTGCATATGAAATAGTATATCTCCATCAAAATTTGATGCTTCTTTCCTAACATTCCTTCCTTTCAAAAATCTCCATTAAATTTCTCTGTATACCTTGTCTCTCCTTTAAATTTCTCAGCTTGTATGTCCAGTAAATTTCCCAATAAGTTGCATATGAAATAGCATATCTCCATCAAATTTTGCTGCTTCTTTCGCAGCGTTCCTACCAATCAAAAATTTCCACCAAATTTCTCTGTATACCTTGTCTCTCCTTTAAATTTCCCAGCTTGTATGTCCAGTAAATTTCCCAATAAGTTGCATATGAAATAGCATATCTCCATCAAATTTTGCTGCTTCTTTCCCAACATTCCTACCTTTCAAAAATCTCTAACAAATTTTTTTGTATACTTTATCTCTCCTTTAAATTTCTCAGCTTGTATGTTCAGTAAATTTCCCAATAAGTTGCATATGAAATACCATATCTAGATCAAATTTTGCTGCTTCTTTCCCAACATTTCTACCTTTCAAAAATCTCCATTAAATTTCTCTGTATACCTTGTCTCTCCTTTAAATTTCTCAGCTTGTATGTCCAGTAAATTTCCCAATAAGTTGCATATGAAATAGCATATCTCTATCAAATTTTGCTGCTTCTCTCCCAACATTCCTACCTTTCAATAATCTCCATCAAATTTCTCTGTATACCTTGTCTCTCCTCTAAATTTCTCAGCTTGTATGTCCAGTAAATTTCTCAATAAGTTTCATATGAAATAGCATATTTCCATCAAATTTTGCTGCTTCTTTCCCATCAAATTTTGCTGCTTCTTTCCCAGCATTCCTACCAATCAAAAATCTCCATCAAATTTCTCTGTATACCTTGTCTCTCCTTTAAATTTCTCAGCTTGTATGTCCAGTAAATTTCCCAATAAGTTGCATATGAAATAGCATATCTCCATCAAATTTTGCTGCTTCTTTCCCAACATTCCTACCTTTCAAAAATCTCTATCAAATTTCTCTGTATACCTTGACTCTCTTTTAAATTTCCCAGCTTGTATGTCCAGTAAATTTCCCAATAAGTTGCATATGAAATAGCATATTTCCATCAAATTTTGCTGCTTCTTTCCCAACATTCCTACCTTTCAAAAATCTCTAACAAATTTTTTTTGTATACCTTATTTCTCCTTTAAATTTCTCAGCTTGTATGTTCAGTAAATTTCCCAATAAGTTGCATATGAAATACCATATCTCCATCAAACTTTGCTGCTTCTTTCCCAACATTTCTACCTTTCAAAAATCTCCGTTAAATTTCTCTGTATACCTTGTCTCTCCTTTAAATTTCTCAGCTTGTATGTCCAGTAAATTTCCCAATAAGTTGCATATGAAATAGCATATCTCTATCAAATTTTGCTGCTTCTTTCCCAACATTCCTACCTTTCAATAATCTCCATCAAATATCTCTGTATACCTTGTCTCTCCTCTAAATTTCTCAGCTTGTATGTCCAGTAAATTTCTCAATAAGTTTTATATGAAATAGCATATTTCCATCAAATTTTGCTGCTTCTTTCCCATCAAATTTTGCTGCTTCTTTCCCAGCATTCCTACCAATCAAAAATCTCCATCAAATTTCTCTGTATACCTTGTCTCTCCTTTAAATTTCTCAGCTTGTATGTCCAGTAAATTTCCCAATAAGTTGCATATGAAATAGCATATCTCCATCAAATTTTGCTGCTTCTTTCCCATCAAATTTTGCTGCTTCTTTCCCAATATTCCTACCTTTCAAAAATCTCCATTAAATTTCTCTGTACACCTTGTCTCTCCTTTAAATTTCTCAGCTTGTATGTCCAGTAAATTTCACAATAAGTTGCATATGAAATAGCATATCTCCATCAAATTTTGCTGCTTCTTTCCCAACATTTCTACCTTTCAAAAATCTCCATTAAATTTGTCTGTATACCTTGTCTCTCCTTTCAATTTTTCAGCTTGTATGTCCAGTAAATTTCCCAATAACTTGCATATGAAAAAGCGTATCTCCATCAAATTTTGCTGCTTCTTTTCCAACATTCCTACCAATCAAAAATCTCCATTAAATTTCTCTGTATACCTTGTCTCTCCTTTAAATTTCCCAGCTTGTATGTCCAGTAAATTTCCCAATAAGTTGCATATGAAATATCATATCTCCATCAAATTTTGCTGCTTCTTTCCCAACATTCCTACGTTTCAAAAATCTCTAACAAATTTTTTTGTATACCTTGTCTCTCCTTTAAATTTCTCAGCTTGTATGTTCAGTAAATTTCCCAATAAGTTGTATATGAAATACCATATCTCCATCAAATTTTGCTGCTTTTTTCCCAACATTTCAATCTTTCGAAAATCTCCATTAAATTTCTCTGTATACCTTGTCTCTCCTTTAAATTTCTCAGCATGTATGTCCAGTAAATTTCCCAATAAGTTGCATATGAAATAGCATATCTCTATCAAATTTTGCTGCTTCTTTCCCAACATTCCTACCTTTCAATAATAATCTACATCAAATTTCTCTGTATACCTTGTCTCTCCTCTAAATTTCTCAGCTTGTATGTCCAGTAAATTTCTCAATAAGTTTCATATGAAATAGCATATCTCCATCAAATTTTGCTGCTTCTTTCCCATCAAATTTTGCTGCTTCTTTCCCAGCATTCCTCCTAATTAAAAATCTCCATCAAATTTCTCTGTATACCTTGTCTCTCCTTTAAATTTCTCAGCTTGTATGTCCAGTAAATTTCCCAATAAGTTGCATATGAAATAGCATATCTCCAACAAATTTTGCTGCTTCTTTCCCAACATTCCTACCTTTCAAAAATCTCTATCAAATTTCTCTGTATACCATGTCTCTCCTTTAAATTTCTCAGCTTGTATGTCCAGTAAATTTCCCAACAAGTTGCATATGCAATAGCATATCTCCATCGAATTTTGCTCCTTCTTTCCCATAAAATTTTCTGCTTCTTTCCCAGCATTCCTACCTTCCAAAAATCTCCATCAAATTTCTCTATATACCTTGTCTCTCCTTTAAATTTCTCAGCTTGTATGTCCAGTAAATTTCCCTATAAGTTCCATATGAAATAGCATATCTCCATCAAATTTTGCTGCTTCTTTCCCATGAAATTTTGCTGCTTCTTTCCCAACGTTCCTATCAATCAAAAATCTCCAACAAATTTCTCTGTATACCTTGTCTCTCCTTTAAATTTCCCAGCTTGTATGTCCAGTAAATTTCCCAATAAGTTGCATATGAAATAGCATATCTCAATCAAATTTTGCTGCTTCTTTCCCAACATTCCTACCTTTCAAAAAACTCCATTAAATTTCTCTGTATACCTTGTCTCTCCTTTAAATTTCTCAGCTTGTATGTCCAGTAAATTTCCCAATAAGTTGCATATGAAATAGCATATCTCTATCAAATTTTGCTGCTTCTTTCCCAACATTCCTACCTTTCAATAATCTCCATCAAATTTCTCTGTATACCTTGTATCTCCTCTAAATTTCTCAGCTTGTATGTCCAGTAAATTTCTCCATAAGTTTCATATGAAATAGCATATTTCCATCAAATTTTGCTGCTTCTTTCCCATCAAATTTTGCTGCTTCTTTCCCAGCATTCCTACCAATCAAAAATCTCCATCAAATTTCTCTATATACCTTGTCTCTCCTTTAAATTTCTCAGCTTGTATGTCCAGTAAATTTCCCAATAAGTTGCATATGAAATAGCATATCTCCATCAAATTTTGCTGCTTCTTTCCCAACATTCCTACCTTTCAAAAATATCCATCAAATTTCTCTGTATACCTTGTCTCTCCTTTAAATTTCTCAGCTTCTATGTCCAGTAAATTTCCCTATAAGTTGCATATGAAATAGCATATTTCCATCGAATTTTGCTGCTTCTTTCCCATGAAATTTTGCTGCTTCTTTCCCAACATCCCTACCTTTCAAAAATCTCCATCAAATTTCTCTATATACCTTGTCTTTCCTTCAAATTTCTCAGCTTGAATGTCCAGTAAATTTTCCAATAAGTTGCATATGAAATAGTATATTTCCATCAAATTTTGCTGCTTCTTTCCCATGAAATTTTGCTGCTTCTTTCCCAACATTCCTACTTTTCAAAATTCTCCACCAAATTTCTCTGTATACCTTGTCTTTTCTTCGAATTTCTCAGCTTGAATGTCCAGTAAATTTCCCAATAAGTTGTATATGAAATACCATATCTCCATCAAATTTTGCTGCTTCTTTCCCATGAAATTTTACTGCTTCTTTCCCAACATTCCTACCTTTCAAAATTCTCCATCAAATTTCTCTGTATACCTTGCCTCTCCTTTAAATTTCTCAGCTTGTATGTCCAGTAAATTTCCCAATAAGTTGCATATGAAATAGCATATCTCCATCAAATTTTGCTGCTTCTTTCGCAACATTCCTACCAATCAAAAATCTCCATCAAATTTCTCTGTATACCTTGTCTCTCCTTTAAATTTCCCAGTTTGTATGTCCAGTAAATTTCCCAATAGGTTACATATGAAATAGCATATCTCCATCAAATTTTGCTGCTTCTTTCCCAACATTCCTACCTTTCAAAAATCTCTAACAAATTTTTTTGTATACCTTATCTCTCCTTTAAATTTCTCAGCTTGTATGTTCAGTAAATTTCCCAATAAGTTGCATATGAAATACCATATCTCCATCAAATTTTGCTGCTTCTTTCCCAACATTTCTACCTTTCAAAAATCTCCATTAAATTTCTCTGTAATCCTTGTCTCTCCTTTAAATTTCTCAGCTTGTATGTCCAGTAAATTTCCCAATAAGTTGCATATGAAATAGCATATCTCTATCAAATTTTGCTGCTTCTTTCCCAACATTCCTACCTTTCAATAATCTCCATCAAATTTCTCTGTATACCTTGTCTCTCCTCTAAATTTCTCAGCTTGTATGTCCAGTAAATTTCTCAATAAGTTTCATATGAAATAGCATATTTCCATCAAGTTTGGTGCTTCTTTCCCATCAAATTTTGCTGCTTTTTTCCCAGCATTCCTACCAATCAAAAATCTCCATCAAATTTCTCTGTATACCTTGTCTCTCCTTTAAATTTCTCAGCTTGTATGTCCAGTAAATTTCCCAATAAGTTGCATATGAAATAGCATATCTCCATCAAATTTTGCTGCTTCTTTCCCAACATTCCTACCTTTCAAAAATCTCTATCAAATTTCTCTGTATACCTTGACTCTCTTTTAAATTTCTCAGCTTGTATGTCCAGTAAATTTCCCAACAAGTTGCATATGAAATAGCATATCTCCATCGAATTTTGCTCCTTCTTTCCCATAAAATTTTGCTGCTTCTTTCCCAACATTCCTATCTTTCAAAAATATCCATCAAATTTCTCTATACACCTTGTCTCTCCTTTAAATTTCTCAGCTTGTATGTCCAGTAAATTTCCCTATAAGTTGCATATGAAATAGCATATTTCCATCAAATTTTGCTGCTTCTTTCCCATGAAATTTTGCTGCTTCTTTCCCAACATCCCTACCTTTCAAAAATCTCTATCAAATTTCTCTGTATACCTTGTCTTTCCTTCAAATTTCTCAGCTTGAATGTCCAGTAAATTTCCCAATAAGTTGTATATGAAATACCATATCTCCATCAAATTTTGCTGCTTCTTTCCCATCAAATTTTGCTGCTTCTTTCGCAACATTCCTACCTTTCAAAAATCTCCATTAAATTTCTCTGTACACCTTGTCTCTCCTTTAAATTTCTCAGCTTGTATGTCCAGTAAATTTTCCAATAAGTTTCATATGAAATAGCATATCTCCATCAAATTTTGCTGCTTCTTTCCCAACATTTCTACCTTTCAAAAATCTCCATTAAATTTCTCTGTATACCTTGTCTCTCCTTTAAATTTCTCAGCTTGTATGTCCAGTAAATTTCCCAATAAGTTGCATATGAAATAGTATATCTCCATCAAATTTTGCTGCTTCTTTCGCAATATTCCTACCAATCAAAAATCTCCATCAAATTTCTCTGTATACCTTGACTCTCCTTTAAATTTCCCAGCTTGTATGTCCAGTAAATTTCCCAATAGGTTGCATATGAAATAGCATATCTCCATCAAATTTTGCTGCTTCTTTCCCAACATTCCTACCTTTCAAAAATCTCCATTAAATTTCTCTGTATACCTTGTCTCTCCTTTAAATTTCTCAGCTTGTATGTCCAGTAAATTTCCCAATAAGTTGCATATGAAATAGCATATCTCTATCAAATTTTGCTGCTTCTTTCCCAACATTCCTACCTTTCAATAATCTCCATCAAATTTCTCTGTATACCTTGTCTCTCCTCTAAATTTCTCAGCTTGTATGTCCAGTAAATTTCTCAATAAGTTTCATATGAAATAGCATATTTCCATCAAATTTTGCTGCTTTTTTCCCATCAAATTTTGCTGCTTCTTTCCCAGCATTCCTACCAATCAAAAATCTCCATCAAATGTCTCTGTATACCTTGTCTCTCCTTTAAATTTCTCAGCTTTTATGTCCAGTAAATTTCCCAATAAGTTGCATATGAAATAGCATATCTCCATCAAATTTTGCTGCTTCTTTCCCAACATTCCTTCCTTTCAAAAATCTCTATCAAATTTCTCTGTATACCTTGACTCTCCTTTAAATTTCTCAGCTTGTATGTCCAGTAAATTTCCCAACAAGTTGCATATGAAATAGCATATCTCCATCGAATTTTGCTCCTTCTTTCCCATCAAATTTTGCTGCTTCTTTCCCAAAATTCCTACCTTTCAAAAATATCCATAAAATTTCTCTATATACCTTGTCTATCCTTTAAATTTCTCAGCTTGTATGTCCAGTAAATTTCTCAATAAGTTGCATATGAAATAGCATATCTCCATCAAATTTTGCTGCTTCTTTCCCATGAAATTTTGCTGCTTCTTTCCCAACATTCCTACCTTTCAAAAATCTCCATTAAATTTCTCTGTACACCTTGTCTCTCCTTTAAATTTCTCAGCTTGTATGTCCAGTAAATTTTCCAATAAGTTGCATATGAAATAATATATCTCCATCAAAATTTGATGCTTCTTCCCTAACATTCCTTCCTTTCAAAAATCTCCATTAAATTTCTCTGTATACCTTGTCTCTCCTTTAAATTTCTCAGCTTGAATGTCCAGTAAATTTCCCAATAAGTTGTATATGAAATAGCATATATCCATCAAATTTTGCTGCTTCTTTCGCAACATTCCTACCTTTCAAAAATCTCCATCAAATTTCTCTGTATACCTTGTCTCTCCTTTAATTTTCCCAGCTTGTATGTCCAGTAAATTTCCCAATAAGTTGCATATGAAATAGCATATCTCCATTAAATTTTGCTGCTTCTTTCCCAACATTCCTACCTTTCAAAAATCTCTATCAAATTTCTCTATATACCTTGACTCTCTTTTAAATTTCTCAGCTTGTATGTCCAGTAAATTTCCCAACAAGTTGCATATGAAATAGCATATCTCCATCGAATTTTGCTCCTTCTTTCCCATCAAATTTTGCTGCTTCTTTCCCAAAATTCCTACCTTTCAAAAATATCCATAAAATTTCTCTATATACCTTGTCTCTCCTTTAAATTTCTCAGCTTGTATGTCCAATAAATTTCCCTATAAGTTGGATATGAAATAGCATATTTCCATCAAATTTTGCTGCTTCTTTCCCATGAAATATTGCTGCTTCTTTCCCAACATTCCTACCTTTCAAAAATCTCCATCAAATTTCTCTGTATACCTTGTCTTTCCTTCAAATTTCTCATCTTGAATGTCCAGTAAATTTCCCAATAAGTTGTATATGAAAAACCATATCTCCATCAAATTTTGCTGCTTCTTTCCCATCAAATTTTGCCGCTTGTTTCCCAACATTCCTACCTTTCAAAAATCTCCATTAAATTTCTCTGTACACCTTGTCTCTCATTTAAATTTCTCAGCTTGTATGTCCTGTAAATTTTCCAATAAGTTGCATATGAAATAATATATCTCCATCAAAATTTGATGCTTCTTTCTTAACATTCCTTCCTTTCAAAAATCTCCATTAAATTTCTCTGTATACCTTGTCTCCCTTTTAAATTTCTCAGCTTGTATGTCCAGTAAATTTCCCAATAAGTTGTATATGAAATAGCATATCTCCATCAAATTTTGCTGCTTCTTTCGCAACATTCTTACCAATCAAAAATCTCAATCAAATTTCTCTGTATACCTTGTCTCTCCGTTAAATTTCCCAGCTTGTATGTCCAGTAAATTTCCCAATAAGTTGCATATGAAATAGCATATCTCCATCAAATTTTGCTGCTTCTTTCCCAACATTCCTACCTTTCAAAAATCTCTAACAATTTTTTTTGTATACCTTATCTCTCCTTTAAATTTCTCAGCTTGTATGTTCAGTAAATTTCCCAATAAGTTGCATATGAAATACCATATCTCCATCAAATTTTGCTGCTTCTTTCCCAAAATTTCTACCTTTCAAAAATCTCCATTAAATTTCTCTGTATACCTTGTCTCTCCTTTAAATTTCTCAGCTTGTATGTCCAGTAAATTTCCCAATAAGTTGCATATGAAATAGCATATCTCTATCAAATTTTGCTGCTTCTTTCCCAACATTCCTACCTTTCAATAATCTCCATCAAATTTCTCTGTATACCTTGTCTCTCCTCTAAATTTCTCAGCTTGTATGTCCAGTAAATTTCTCAATAAGTTTCATATGAAATAGCATATTTCCATCACATTTTGCTGCTTCTTTCCCATCAAATTTTGCTGCTTCTTTCCCAGCATTCCTACCAATCGAAAATCTCCATCAAATTTCTCTGTATACCTTGTCTCTCCTTTAAAATTCTCAGCTTGTATGTCCAGTAAATTTCCCAATAAGTTGCATATGAAATAGCATATCTCCATCAAATTTTGCTGCTTCTTTCCCAACATTCCTACCTTTCAAAAATCTCTATCAAATTTCTCTGTATACCTTGACTCTCTTTTAAATTTCTCAGCTTGTATGTCCAGTAAATTTCCCAACAAGTTGCATATGAAATAGCATATCTCCATCGAATTTTGCTCCTTCTTTCCCATCAAATTTTGCTGCTTCTTTCCCAACATTCCTACCTTTCAAAAATATCCATCAAATTTCTCTATACACCTTGTCTCTCCTTTAAATTTCTCAGCTTGTATGTCCAGTAAATTTCCCTATAAGTTGCATATGAAATAGCATATTTCCATCAAATTTTGCTGCTTCTTTCCCATGAAATTTTGCTGCTTCTTTCCCAACATCCCTACCTTTCAAAAATCTCCATCAAATTTCTCTGTATACCTTGTCTTTCCTTCAAATTTCTCAGCTTGAATGTCCAGTAAATTTCCCAATAAGTTGTATATGAAATACCATATCTCCATCAAATTTTGCTGCTTCTTTCCCATCAAATTTTGCTGCTTCTTTCGCAACATTCCTACCTTTCAAAAATCTCCATTAAATTTCTCTGTACACCTTGTCTCTCCTTTAAATTTCTCAGCTTGTATGTCCAGTAAATTTTCCAATAAGTTGCATATGAAATAGTATATCTCCATCAAAATTTGATGCTTCTTTCCTAACATTCCTTCCTTTCAAAAATCTCCATTAAATTTCTCTGTACACCTTGTCTCTCCTTTAAATTTCTCAGCTTGTATGTCCAGTAAATTTCCCAATAAGTTGCATATGAAATAGCATATCTCCATCAAATTTTGCTGCTTCTTTCCCAACATTTCTACCAATCAAAAATCTCCATCAAATTTCTCTGTATACCTTGTCTCTCCTTTAAATTTCCCAGCTTGTATGTCCAGTAAATTTCCCAATAAGTTGCATATGAAATAGCATATCTCCATCAAATTTTGCTGCTTCTTTCCCAACATTCCTACCTTTCAAAAATCTCTAACAAATATTTTTGTATACTTTATCTCTCCTTTAAATTTCTCAACTTGTATGTTCAGTAAATTTCCCAATAAGTTGCATATGAAATACCATATCTCCATCAAATTTTGCTGCTTCTTTCCCAACATTTCTACCTTTCAAAAATCTCCATTAAATTTCTCTGTATACCTTGTCTCTCCTTTAAATTTCTCAGCTTGTATGTCCAGTAAATTTCCCAATAAGTTGCATATGAAATAGCATATCTCTATCAAATTTTGCTGCTTCTTTCCCAACATTCCTACCTTTCAATAATCTCCATCAAATTTCTCTGTATACCTTGTATCTCCTCTAAATTTCTCAGCTTGTATGTCCAGTAAATTTCTCAATAAGTTTCATATGAAATAGTATATTTCCATTAAATTTTGCTGCTTCTTTCCCATCAAATTTTGCTGCTTCTTTCCCAGCATTCCTACCAATCAAAAATCTCCATCAAATTTCTCTGTATACCTTGCCTCTCCTTTAAATTTCTCAGCTTGTATGTCCAGTAAATTTCCCAATAAGTTGCATATGAAATAGCATATCTCCATCAAATTTTGCTGCTTCTTTCCCAACATTCCTACCTTTCAAAAATCTCTATCAAATTTCTCTGTATACCTTGACTCTCTTTTAAATTTCTCAGCTTGTATGTCCAGTAAATTTCCCAACAAGTTGCATATGAAATGGCATATCTCCATCAAATTTTGCTGCTTCTTTCCCAACATTTCTACCTTTCAAAAATCTCCATTAAATTTCTCTGTATACCTTGCCTCTCCTTTAAATTTCTCAGCTTGTATGTCCAGTAAATTTCCCAATAAGTTGCATATGAAATAGCATATCTCTATCAAATTTTGCTGCTTCTTTCCCAACATTCCTACCTTTCAATAATCTCCATCAAATTTCTCTGTATACCTTGTCTCTCCTCTAAATTTCTCAGCTTGTATGTCCAGTAAATTTCTCAATAAGTTTCATATGAAATAGCATATTTCCATCAAATTTTGCTGCTTCTTTCCCAGCATTCCTACCAATCAAAAATCTCCATCAAATTTCTCTGTATACCTTGTCTCTCCTTAAAATTTCTCAGCTTGTATGTCCAGTAAATTTCCCAATAAGTTGCATATGAAATAGCATATCTCCATCAAATTTTGCTGCTTCTTTCCCATCAAATTTTGCTGCTTCTTTCCCAACATTCCTACCTTTCAAAAATATCCATCAAATTTCTCTATACACCTTGTCTCTCCTTTAAATTTCTCAGCTTGTATGTCCAGTAAATTTCCCTATAAGTTGCATATGAAGTAGCATATTTCCATCAAATTTTGCTACTTCTTTCCCATGAAATTTTGCTGCTTCTTTCCCACCATCCCTACCTTTCAAAAAATCTCCATCAAATTTCTCTGTATACCTTGTCTTTCCTTCAAATTTCTCAGCTTGAATGTCCAGTAAATTTCCCAATAAGTTGTATATGAAATACCATATCTCCATCAAATTTTGCTGCTTCTTTCCCATCAAATTTTGCTGCTTCTTTCCCAACATTTCTACCTTTCAAAAATCTCCATTAAATTTCTCTGTATACCTTGTCTCTCCATTAAATTTCTCAGCTTGTATGTCCAGTAAATTTCCCAATAAGTTGCATATGAAATAGCCTATCTCAATCAAATTTTGCTGCTTCTTTCCCAACATTCCTACCTTTCAATAATCTCCATCAAATTTCTCTGTATACCTTGTCTCTCCTCTAAATTTCTCAGCTTGTATGTCCAGTAAATTTCTCAATAAGTTTCATATGAAATAGTATATTTCCATCAAATTTTGCTGCTTCTTTCCCATCAAATTTTGGTGCTTCTTTCGCAACATTCCTACCTTTCAAAAATCTCCATCAAATTTCTCTGTATACCTTGCCTCTCCTTTAAATTTCTCAGCTTGTATGTCCAGTAAATTTCCCAATAAGTTGCATATGAAATAGCATATCTCCATCAAATTTTGCTGCTTCTTTCCCAACATTCCTACCTTTCAAAAATCTCTATCAAATTTCTCTGTATACCTTGACTCTCTTTTAAATTTCTCAGCTTGTATGTCCAGTAAATTTCCCAACAAGTTGCATATGAAATAGCATATCTCCATCAAATTTTGCTGCTTCTTTCCCAACATTTCTACCTTTCAAAAATCTCCATTAAATTTCTCTGTATACCTTGTCTCTCCTTTAAATTTCTCAGCTTGTATGTCCAGTAAATTTCCCAATAAGTTGCATATGAAATAGCATATCTCTATCAAATTTTGCTGCTTCTTTCCCAACATTCCTACTTTTCAATAATCTCCATCAAATTTCTCTGTATACCTTGTCTCTCCTCTAAATTTCTCAGCTTGTATGTCCAGTAAATTTCTCAATAAGTTTCATATGAAATAGCATATTTCCATCAAATTTTGCTGCTTCTTTCCCATCAAATTTTGCTGCTTCTTTCCCAGCATTCCTACCAATCAAAAATCTCCATCAAATTTCTCTGTATACCTTGTCTCTCCTTTAAATTTCTCAGCTTGTATGTCCAGTAAATTTCCCAATAAGTTGCATATGAAATAGCATATCTCCATCAAATTTTGCTGCTTCTTTCCCAGCATTCCTACCAATCAAAAATCTCCATCAAATTTCTCTGTATACCTTGTCTCTCCTTTAAATTTCTCAGCTTGTATGTCCAGTAAATTTCCCAATAAGTTGCATATGAAATAGCATATCTCCATCAAATTTTGCTGCTTCTTTCCCAACATTCCTACCTTTCAAAAATCTCCAACAAATTTCATTGTATCCCTTTTCTCTCCTTTAAATTTCTCAGCTTGTATGTCCAGTAAATTTCCCAATAAGTTGCATATGAAATAGCATATCTCTATCAAATTTTGCTGCTTCTTTCCCAACATTCCTACCTTTCAATAATCTCCATCAAATTTCTCTGTATACCTTGTCTCTCCTCTAAATTTCTCAGCTTGTATGTCCAGTAAATTTCTCCATAAGTTTCATATGAAATAGCATATTTCCATCAAATTTTGCTGCTTCTTTCCCATCAAATTTTGCTGCTTCTTTCCCAGCATTCATACCAATCAAAAATCTCCATCAAATTTCTCTGTATACCTTGTCTCTCCTTTAAATTTCTCAGCTTGTATGTCCAGTAAATTTCGCAATAAGTTGCATATGAAATAGCATATCTCCATCAAATTTTGCTGCTTCTTTCCCAACATTCCTACCTTTCAAAAATATCCATCAAATTTCTCTGTATACCTTGTCTCTCCTTTAAATTTCTCAGCTTGTATGTCCAGTAAATTTCCCTATGAGTTGCATATGAAACAGCATATTTCCATCGAATTTTGCTGCTTCTTTCCAATGAAATTTTGCTGCTTCTTTCCCAACATCCCTACCTTTCAAAAATCTCCATCAAATTTCTCTGTATACCTTGACTCTCTTTTAAATTTCTCAGCTTGTATGTCCAGTAAATTTCCCAACAAGTTGCACATGAAATAGCATATCTCCATCGAATTTTGCTCCTTCTTTCCCATCAAATTTTGCTGCTTCTTTCCCAAAATTCCTACCTTTCAAAAATATCCATCAAATTTCTCTATATACCTTGTCTCTCCTTTAAATTTCTCAGCTTGCATGTCCAGTAAATTTCCCTATAAGTTGCATATGAAATAGCATATTTCCATCAAATTTTGCTGCTTCTTTCCCATGAAATTTTGCTGCTTCTTTCCCAACATTCCTACCTTTCAAAAATCTCCATCAAATTTCTCTGTATACCTTGTCTTTCCTTCAAATTTCTCAGCTTGAATGTCCAGTAAATTTCCCAATAAGTTGTATATGAAATACCATATCTCCATCAAATTTTGCTGCTTCTTTCCCATCAAATTTTGCTGCTTCTTTCCCAACATTCCTACCTTTCAAAAATCTCCATTAAATTTCTCTGTAAACCTTGTCTCTCCTTTAAATTTCTCAGCTTGTATGTCCAGTAAATTTTCCAATAAGTTGCATATGAAATAGTATATCTCCTTCAAAATTTGATGCTTCTTTCCTAACATTCCTTCCTTTCAAAAATCTCCATTAAATTTGTCTGTATACCTTGTCTCTCCTTTAAATTTCTCAGCTTGTATGTCCAGTAGATTTCCCAATAAGTTGCATATGAAATATCATATCTCCATCAAATTTTGCTGCTTCTTTCGCAACATTCCTACCAATCAAAAATCTCCATCAAATTTCTCTGTATACCTTGTCTCTCCTTTAAATTTCCCAGCTTGTATGTCCAGTAAATTTCCCAATAAGTTGCATATGAAATAGCATATATCCATCAAATTTTGCTGCTTCTTTCCCAACATTTCTACCTTTCAAAAATCTCTAACAAGTTTTTTTGTATACCTTATCTCTCCTTTAAATTTCTCAGCTTGTATGTTCAGTAAATTTCCCAATAAGTTGCATATGAAATACCATATCTCCATCAAATTTTGCTGCTTTTTCCCCAACATTTCTACCTTTCAAAAATCTCCATTAAATTTCTCTGTATACCTTGTTTCTCCTTTAAATTTCTCAGCTTGTATGTCCAGTAAATTTCCCAATAAGTTGCATATGAAATAGCATATCTCTATCAAATTTTGCTGCTTCTTTCCCAACATTCCTACCTTTCAATAATCTCCATCAAATTTCTCTGTATACCTTGTCTCTCCTCTAAATTTCTCAGCTTGTATGTCCAGTAAATTTCTCAATAAGTTTCATATGAAATAGCATATTTCCATCAAATTTTGCTGCTTCTTTCCCTTCAAATTTTGCTGCTTCTTTCCCAGCATTCCTACCAATCAAAAATCTCCATCAAATTTCTCTGTATACCTTGTCTCTCCTTTAAATTTCTCAGCTTGTATGTCCAGTAAATTTCCCAATAAGTTGCATATGAAATAGCATATCTCCATCAAATTTTGCTGCTTCTTTCCCATCAAATTTTGCTGCTTCTTTCCCAACATTCCTACCTTTCAAAAATATCCATTAAATTTCCCTGTACACCTTGTCTCTCCTTTAAATTTCTCAGATTGTATGTCCAGTAAATTTCACAATAAGTTGCATATGAAATAGCATATCTCCATCAAATTTTGCTGCTTCTTTCCCAACATTTCTACCTTTCAAAAATCTCCATTAAATTTCTCTGTATACCTTGTCTCTCCTTTAAATTTCTCAGCTTGTATGTCCAGTAAATTTCCCAATAAGTTGCATATGAAATAGCATATCTCAATCAAATTTTGCTGCTTCTTTCGCAACATTCCTACCAATCAAAAATCTCCATTAAATTTCTCTGTATACCTTGTCTCTCCTTTAAATTTCCCAGCTTGTATGTCCAGTAAATTTCCCAATAAGTTGCATATGAAATAGCATATCTCCATCAAATTTTGCTGCTTCTTTCCCAACATTCCTACCTTTCAAAAATCTCTAACAAATTTTTTTGTATACCTTGTCTCTCCTTTAAATTTCTCAGCTTGTATGTTCAGTAAATTTCCCAATAAGTTGCATATGAAATACCATATCTCCATCAAATTTTGCTGCTTTTTTCCCAACATTTCCACCTTTCAAAAATCTCCATTAAATTTCTCTGTATACCTTGTCTCTCCTTTAAATTTCTCAGCTTGTATGTCCAATAAATTTCCCAATAAGTTGCATATGAAATAGCATATCTCTATCAAATTTTGCTGCTTCTTTCTCAACATTCCTACCTTTCAATAATAATCTCCATCAAATTTCTCTGTATACCTTGTCTCTCCTCTAAATTTCTCAACTTGTATGTCCAGTAAATTTCTCAATAAGTTTCATATGAAATAGCATATTTCCATCAAATTTTGCTGCTTCTTTCCCATCAAATTTTGCTGCTTCTTTCCCAAAATTCCTACTAATCAAAAATCTCCATCAAATTTCTCTGTATACCTTGTCTCTCCTTTAAATTTCTCAGCTTGTATGTCCAGTAAATTTCCCAATAAGTTGCATATGAAATAGCATATCTCCATAAAATTTTGCTGCTTCTTTCCCAACATTTCTACCTTTCAAAAATCTCTATCAAATTTCTCTGTATACCTTGACTCTCCTTTAAATTTCTCAGCTTGTATGTCCAGTAAATTTCCCAACAAGTTGCATATGAAATAGCATATCTCCATCGAATTTTGCTCCTTCTTTCCCATCAAATTTTGCTGCTTCTTTCCCAAATTTCCTACCTTCCAAAAATATCCATCAAATGTCTCTATATACCTTGTCTCTCCTTTGAATTTCTCAGCTTGTATGTCCAGTAAATTTCCCTATAAGTTGCATATGAAATAGCATATCTCCATCAAATTTTGCTGCTTCTTTCCCATGAAATTTTGCTGCTTCTTTCCCAACATTCCTACCAATCAAAAATCTCCATCAAATTTCTCTGTATACCTTGTCTCTCCTTTAAATTTCCCAGCTTGTATGTCCAGTAAATTTCCCAATAAGTTGCATATGAAATAGCATATCTCCATCAAATTTTGCTGCTTCTTTCCCAACATTCCTACCAATCAAAAATCTCCATCAAATTTCTCTGTATACCTTGTCTCTCCTTTAAATTTCCCAGCTTGTATGTCCAGTAAATTTCCCAATAAGTTGCGTATGAAATAGCATATCTCCATCAAATTTTGCTGCTTCTTTCCCAACATTTCTACCTTTCAAAAATCTCCATTAAATTTCTCTGTATACCTTGTCTCTCCTTTAAATTTCTCAGCTTGTATGTCCAGTAAATTTCCCAATAAGTTGCATATGAAATAGCATATCTCCATCAAATTTTGCTGCTTCTTTCGCAATATTCCTACCAATAAAAAATCTCCATCAAATTTCTCTGTATACCTTGTCTCTCCTTTAAATTTCCCAGCTTGTATGTCCAGTAAATTTCCAAATAAGTTGCATATGAAATAGCATATCTTCATCAAATTTTGCTGCTTCTTTCCCAACATTCCTACCTTTCAAAAATCTCCATTAGATTTCTCTGTATACCTTGTCTCTCCTTTAAATTTCTCAGCTTGTATGTCCAGTAAATTTCCCAATAAGTTGCATATGAAATAGCATATCTCTATCAAATTTTGCTGCTTCTTTCCCAACATTCCTACCTTTCAATAATCTCCATCAAATTTCTATGTATATCTTGTCTCTCCTCTAAATTTCTCAGCGTGTATGTCCAGTAAATTTCTCAATAAGTTTCATATGAAATAGCATATTTCCATCAAATTTTGCTGCTTCTTTCCCATCAAATTTTGCTGCTTCTTTCCCAGAATTCCTACCAATCAAAAATCTCCATCAAATTTCTCTGTATACCTTGTCTCTCCTTTAAATTTCACAGCTTTTATGTCCAGTAAATTTCCCAATAAGTTGCATATGAAATAGCATATCTCCATCAAATTTTGCTGCTTCTTTCCCAACATTCCTACGTTTCAAAAATCTCTATAAAATTTCTCTGTATACCTTGACTCTCCTTTAAATTTCTCAGCTTGTATGTCCAGTAAATTTCCCAAGAAGTTGCATATGAAATAGCATATCTCCATCGAATTTTGCTCCTTCTTTCCCATCAAATTTTGCTGCTTCTTTCCCAACATTCCTACCTTTCAAAAATATCCATCAAATTTCTCTATATACCTTGTCTCTCCTTTAAATTTCTCAGCTTGTATGTCCAGTAAATTTCCCTATAAGTTGCATATGAAATAGCATATTTCCATCAAATTTTGCTGCTTCTTTCCCATGAAATTTTGCTGCTTCTTTCCCAACATTCCTACCTTTCAAAAATCTCCATTAAATTTCTCTGTACACCTTGTCTCTCCTTTAAATTTCTCAGCTTGTATGTCCAGTAAATTTTCCAATAAGTTGCATATGAAATAGTATATCTCCATCAAAATTTGATGCTTCTTTCCTAACATTCCTTCCTTTCAAAAATCTCCATTAAATTTCTCTGTATACCTTGTCTCTCCTTTAAATTTCTCAGCTTGTATGTCCAGGAAATTTCCCAATAAGTTGTATATGAAATAGCATATATCCATCAAATTTTGCTGCTTATTTCGCAACATTCCTACCTTTCAAAAATCTCCATAAAATTTCTCTGTATACCTTGTCTCTCCTTTAATTTTCCCAGCTTGTATGTCCAGTAAATTTCCCAATAAGTTGCATATGAAATAGCATATCTCCATCAAATTTTGCTGCTTCTTTCCCAACATTCCTACCTTTCAAAAATCTCTATCAAATTTCTCTATATACCTTGACTCTCTTTTAAATTTCTCAGCTTGTATGTCCAGTAAATTTCCCAACAAGTTGCATATGAAATAGCATATCTCCATCGAATTTTGCTCCTTCTTTCCCATCAAATTTTGCTGCTTCTTTCCCAAAATTCCTACCTTTCAAAAATATCCATCAAATTTCTCTATATACCTTGTCTCTCCTTTAAATTTCTCGTTTTGTATGTCCAGTAAATTTCCCTATAAGTTGCATATGAAATAGCATATTTCCATCAAATTTTGCTGCTTCTTTCCCATGAAATTTTGCTGCTTCTTTCCCAACATTCCTACCTTTCAAAATTCTCCATCAAATTTCTCTGTATACCTTGTTTTTCCTTCAAATTTCTCAGCTTGAATGTCCAGTAAATTTCCCAATAAGTTGTATATGAAATACCATATCTCCATCAAATTTTGCTGCTTCTTTCCCATCAAATTTTGCTGCTTCTTTCCCAACATTCCTACCTTTCAAAAATCTCCATTAAATTTCTCTGTACACCTTGTCTCTCCTTTAAATTTCTCAGCTTGTATGTCCAGTAAATTTTCCAATAAGTTGCATATGAAATAGTATATCTCCATCAAAATTTGATGCTTCTTTCCTAACATTCCTTCCTTTCAAAAATCTCCATTAAATTTCTCTGTATACCTTGTCTCTCCTTTAAATTTCTCAGCTTGTATGTCCAGTAAATTTCCCAATAAGTTGCATATGAAATAGCATATCTCCATCAAATTTTGCTGCTTCTTTCGCAACATTCCTACCAATCAAAAATCTCCATCAAATTTCTCTGTATACCTTGTCTCTCCTTTAATTTTCCCAGTTTGTATGTCCAGTAAATTTCCCAATAAGTTGCATATGAAATAGCATATCTCCATCAAATTTTGCTGCTTCTTTCCCAACATTCCTACCTTTCAAAAATCTCTAACAAATTTTTTTGTATACTTTATCTCTCCTTTAAATTTCTCAGCTTGTATGTTCAGTAAATTTCCCAATAAGTTGCATATGAAATACCATATCTCCATCAAATTTTGCTGCTTCTTTCCCAACATTTCTACCTTTCAAAAATCTCCATTAAATTTCTCTGTAATCCTTGTCTCTCCTTTAAATTTCTCAGCTTGTATGTCCAGTAAATTTCCCAATAAGTTGCATATGAAATAGCATATCTCTATCAAATTTTGCTGCTTCTTTCCCAACATTCCTACCTTTCAATAATCTCCATCAAATTTCTCTGTATACCTTGTCTCTCCTCTAAATTTCTCAGCTTGTATGTCCAGTAAATTTCTCAATAAGTTTCATATGAAATAGCATATTTCCATCAAATTTTGCTGCTTTTTTCCCATCAAATTTTGCTGCTTCTTTCCCAGCATTCCTACCAATCAAAAATCTCCATCAAATTTCTCTGTATACCTTGTCTCTCCTTTAAATTTCTCAGCTTGTATGTCCAGTAAATTTCCCAATAAGTTGCATATGAAATAGCATATCTCCATCAAATTTTGCTGCTTCTTTCCCAACATTCCTACCTTTCAAAAATCTCTATCAAATTTCTCTGTATACCTTGACTCTCTTTTAAATTTCTCAGCTTGTATGTCCAGTAAATTTCCCAACAAGTTGCATATGAAATAGCAAATCTCCATCGAATTTTGGTCCTTCTTTCCCATCAAATTTTGCTGCTTCTTTCCCAACATTCCTACCTTTCAAAAATATCCATCAAGTTTCTCTATACACCTTGTCTCTCCTTTAAATTTCTCAGCTTCTATGTCCAGTAAATTTCCCTATAAGTTGCATATGAAATAGCATATTTCCATCAAATTTTGCTGCTTCTTTCCCATGAAATTTTGCTCCTTCTTTCCCAACATCCCTACCTTTCAAAAATCTCCATCAAATTTCTCTGTATACCTTGTCTTTCCTTCAAATTTCTCAGCTTGAATGTCCAGTAAATTTCCCAATAAGTTGTATATGAAATACCATATCTCCATCAAATTTTGCTGCTTCTTTCCCATCAAATTTTGCTGCTTCTTTCCCAACATTCCTACCTTTCAAAAATCTCCATTAAATTTCTCTGTACACCTTGTCTCTCCTTTAAATTTCTCAGCTTGTATGTCCAGTAAATTTTCCAATAAGTTGCATATGAAATAGCATATCTCCATCAAATTTTGCTGCTTCTTTCCCAACATTTCTACCTTTCAAAAATCTCCATTAAATTTCTCTGTATACCTTGTCTCTCCTTTAAATTTCCCAGCTTGTATGTCCAGTAAATTTCCCAACAAGTTGCATATGAAATAGCATATCTCCATCAAATTTTGCTGCTTCTTTCGCAATATTCCTACCAATCAAAAATCTCCATCAAATTTCTCTGTATACCTTGTCTCTCCTTTATATTTCCCAGCTTGTATGTCCAGTAAATTTCCCAATAAGTTGCATATGAAATAGCATATATCCATCAAATTTTGCTGCTTCTTTCCCAACATTCCTACCTTTCAAAAATCTCCATTAAATTTCTCTGTATACCTTGTCTCTCCTTCAAATTTCTCAGCTTGTATGTCCAGTAAATTTCCCAATAACTTGCATATGAAATAGCATATCTCTATCAAATTTTGCTGCTTCTTTCCCAACATTCCTACCTTTCAATAATCTCCATCAAATTTCTCTGTATATCTTGTCTCTCCTCTAAATTTCTCAGCTTGTATGTCCAGTAAATTTCTCAATAAGTTTCATATGAAATAGCATATTTCCATCAAATTTTGCTGCTTTTTTCCCATCAAATTTTGCTGCTTCTTTCCCAGCATTCCTACCAATCAAAAATCTCCATCAAATTTCTCTGTATACCTTGTCTCTCCTTTAAATTTCTCAGCTTTTATGTCCAGTAAATTTCCCAATAAGTTGCATATGAAATAGCATATCTCCATCAAATTTTGCTGCTTCTTTCCCAACATTACTACCTTTCAAAAATCTCTATCAAATTTCTCTGTATACCTTGACTCTCCTTTACATTTCTCAGTTTGTATGTCCAGTAAATTTCCCAACAAGTTGCATATGAAATAGCATATCTCCATCGAATTTTGCTCCTTCTTTCCCATCAAATTTTGCTGCTTCTTTCCCAACATTCCTACCTTTCAAAAATATCCATCAAATTTCTCTATATACCTTGTCACTCCTTTAAATTTCTCAGCTTGTATGTCCAGTAAATTTCCCAATAAGTTACATATGAAATAGCATATTTCCATCAAATTTTGCTGCTTCTTTCCCATGAAATTTTGCTGCTTCTTTCCCAACATTCCCACCTTTCAAAAATCTCCATTAAATTTCTCTGTACACCTTGTCTCTCCTTTAAATTTCTCAGCTTGTATGTCCAGTAAATTTTCCAATAAGTTGCATATGAAATAGTATATCTCCTTCAAAATTTGATGCTTTTTACCTAACATTCCTTCCTTTAAAAAATCTCCATTAAATTTCTCTGTATACCTTGTCTCTCCTTTAAAATTCTCAGCTTGAATGTCCAGTAAATTTCCCAATAAGTTGTATATGAAATAGCATATATCCATCAAATTTTGCTGCTTCTTTCGCAACATTCCTACCTTTCAAAAATCTCCATCAAATTTCTCTGTATACCTTGTCTCTCCTTTAATTTTCCCAGCTTGTATGTCCAGTAAATTTCCTAATACGTTGTATATGAAATAGCATATCTCCATCAAATTTTGCTGCTTCTTTCCCAACATTCCTACCTTTCAAAAATCTCTATCAAATTTCTCTATATACCTTGACTCTCTTTTAAATTTCTCAGCTTGTATGTCCAGTAAATTTCCCAACAAGTTGCATATGAAATAGCATATCTCCATCGAATTTTGCTCCTTCTTTTCCATCAAATTTTGCTGCTTCTTTCCCAAAATTCCTACCTTTCAAAAATATCCATAAAATTTCTCTATATACCTTGTCTCTCCTTTAAATTTCTCAGCTTGTATGTCCAGTAAATTTCCCTATAAGTTGGATATGAAATAGCATATTTCCATCAAATTTTGCTGCTTCTTTCCCATGAAATTTTGCTGCTTCTTTCCCAACATTCCTACCTTTCAAAAATCTCCATCAAATTTCTCTGTATACCTTGTCTTTCCTTCAAATTTCTCATCTTGAATGTCCAGTAAATTTCCCAATAAGTTGTATATGAAAAACCATATCTCCATCAAATTTTGCTGCTTCTTTCCCATCAAATTTTGCTGCTTCTTTCGCAACATTCCTACTAATCAAAAATCTCCATGAAATTTCTCTGTATACCTTGTCTCTCCTTTAAATTTCCCAGCTTGTATGTCCAGTAAATTTCCCAATAAGTTGCATATGAAATAGCATATCTCCATCAAATTTTGCTGCTTCTTTCCCAACATTCCTACCTTTCAAAAATCTCTAACAAATTTTTTTGTATACCTTATCTCTCCTTTAAATTTCTCAGCTTGTATGTTCAGTAAATTTCCCAATAAGTTGCATATTAAATTACCATATCTCCATCAAATTTTGCTGCTTCTTTCCCAAAATTTCTACCTTTCAAAAATCTCCATTAATTTTTTCTGTATACCTTGTCTCTCCTTTAAATTTCTCAGCTTGTATGTCCAGTAAATTTCCCAATAAGTTGCATATGAAATAGCATATCTCTATCAAATTTTGCTGCTTCTTTCCCAACATTCCTACCTTTCAATAATCTCCATCAAATTTCTCTGTATACCTTGTCTCTCCTCTAAATTTCTCAGCTTGTATGTCCAGTAAATTTCTCAATAAGTTTCATATGAAATAGCATATTTCCATCACATTTTGCTGCTTCTTTCCCATCAAATTTTGCTGCTTCTTTCCCAGCATTCCTACCAATCAAAAATCTCCATCAAATTTCTCTGTATACCTTGTCTCTCCTTTAAATTTCTCAGCTTGTATGTCCAGTAAATTTCCCAATAAGTTGCATATGAAATAGCATATCTCCATCAAATTTTGTTGCTTCTTTCCCAACATTCCTACCTTTCAAAAATCTCTGTCAAATTTCTCTGTATACCTTGACTCTCTTTTAAATTTCTCAGCTTGTATGTCCAGTAAATTTCCCAACAAGTTGCATATGAAATAGCATATCTCCATCGAATTTTGCTCCTTCTTTCCCATCAAATTTTGCTGCTTCTTTTCCAACATTCCTACCTTTCAAAAATATCCATCAAATTTCTCTATACACCTTGTCTCTCCTTTAAATTTCTCAGCTTGTATGTCCAGTAAATTTCCCTATAAGTTGCATATGAAATAGCATATTTCCATCAAATTTTGCTGCTTCTTTCCCATGAAATTTTGCTGCTTCTTTCCCAACATCCCTACCTTTCAAAAATCTCCATCAAATTTCTCTGTATACCTTGTCTTTCCTTCAAATTTCTCAGCTTGAATGTCCAGTAAATTTCCCAATAAGTTTTATATGAAATACCATATCTCCATCAAATTTTGCTGCTTCTTTCCCATCAAATTTTGCTGCTTCTTTCCCAACATTCCTACCTTTCAAAAATCTCCATTAAATTTCTCTGTACACCTTGTCTCTCCTTTAAATTTCTCAGCTTGTATGTCCAGTAAATTTTCCAATAAGTTGCATATGAAATAGTATATCTCCACCAAAATTTGATGCTTCTTTCCTTACATTCCTTCCTTTCAAAAATCTCCATTAAATTTCTCTGTACACCTTGTCTCTCCTTTAAATTTCTCAGCTTGTATGTCCAGTAAATTTCCCAATAAGTTGCATATGAAATAGCATATCTCCATCAAATTTTGCTGCTTCTTTCGCAACATTCCTACCAATCAAAAATCTCCATCAAATTTCTCTGTATACCTTGTCTCTCCTTTAAATTTCCCAGCTTGTATGTCCAGTAAATTTCCCAATAAGTTGCATATGAAATAGCATATCTCCATCAAATTTTGCTGCTTCTTTCCCAACATTCCTACCTTTCAAAAATCTCTAAGAAATTTTTTTGTATACTTTATCTCTCCTTTAAATTTCTCAGCTTGTATGTTCAGTAAATTTCCCAATAAGTTGCATATGAAATACCATATCTCCATCAAATTTTGCTGCTTCTTTCCCAACATTTCTACCTTTCAAAATCTCCATTAAATTTCTCTGTATACCTTGTCTCTCCTTTAAATTTCTCAGCTTGTATGTCCAGCAAATTTCCCAATAAGTTGCATATGAAATAGCCTATCTCTATCAAATTTTGCTGCTTCTTTCCCAACATTCCTACCTTTCAATAATCTCCATCAAATTTCTCTGTATACCTTGTCTCTCCTCAAAATTTCTCAGCTTGTATGTCCAGTAAATTTCCCAACAAGTTGCATATGAAATAGCATATCTCCATCAAATTTTGCTGCTTCTTTCCCAATATTTCTACCTTTCAAAAATCTCTATCAAATTTCTCTGTATACCTTGACTCTCATTTAAATTTCTCAGCTTGTATGTCCAGTAAATTTCCCAATAAGTTGCATATGAAATAGCATATCTCCATCAAATTTTGCTGCTTCTTTCCCAACATTCCTACCTTCCAAAAATATCCATCAAATTTCTCTATATACCTTGTCTCTCCTTTAAATTTCTCAGCTTGTATGTCCAGTAAATTTCCCAATAAGTTGCATATGAAATAGCATATCTCTATCAAATTTTGCTGCTTCTTTCCCAACATTCCTACCTTTCAATAATCTCCATCAAATTTCTCTGTATACCTTGTCTCTCTTCTAAATTTCTCAGCTTGTATGTCCAGTAAATTTCTCAATAAGTTTCATATGAAATAGGATATTTCCATCACATTTTGCTGCTTCTTTCCCATCAAATTTTGCTGCTTCTTTCCCAGCATTCCTACCAATCAAAAATCTCCATCAAATTTCTCTGTATACCTTGTCTCTCCTTTAAATTTCTCAGCTTGTATGTCCAGTAAATTTCCCAATAAGTTGCATATGAAATAGCATATCTCCATCAAATTTTGTTGCTTCTTTCCCAACATTCCTACCTTTCAAAAATCTCTGTCAAATTTCTCTGTATACCTTGACTCTCTTTTAAATTTCTCAGCTTGTATGTCCAGTAAATTTCCCAACAAGTTGCATATGAAATAGCATATCTCCATCGAATTTTGCTCCTTCTTTCCCATCAAATTTTGCTGCTTCTTTCCCAACATTCCTACCTTTCAAAAATATCCATCAAATTTCTCTATACACCTTGTCTCTCCTTTAAATTTCTCAGCTTGTATGTCCAGTAAATTTCCCTATAAGTTGCATATGAAATAGCATATTTCCATCAAATTTTGCTGCTTCTTTCCCATGAAATTTTGCTGCTTCTTTCCCAACATCCCTACCTTTCAAAAATCTCCATCAAATTTCTCTGTACACCTTGTCTCTCCTTTAAATTTCTCAGCTTGTATGTCCAGTAAATTTTCCAATAAGTTGCATATGAAATAGCATATCTCTATCAAATTTTGCTGCTTCTTTCCCAACATTCCTACCTTTCAATAATCTCCATGAAATTTCTCTGTATACCTTGTCTCTCCTCTAAATTTCTCAGCTTGTATGTCCAGTAAATTTCTGAATAAGTTTCATATGAAATAGCATATTTCCATCAAATTTTGCTGCTTCTTTCCCATCAAATTTTGCTGCTTCTTTCCCAGCATTCCTACCAATCAAAAATCTCCATCAAATTTCTCTGTATACCTTGTCTCTCCTTTAAATTTCCCAGCTTGTATGTCCAGTAAATTTCCCAATAAGTTGCATATGAAATAGCATATCTCCATCAAATTTTGCTGCTTCTTTCCCATCAAATTTTGCTTCTTCTTTCCCAACATTCCTACCTTTCAAAAATCTCCATTAAATTTGTCTGTACACCTTGTCTCTCCTTTAAATTTCTCAGATTGTACGTCCAGTAAATTTCACAATAAGTTGCATATGAAATAGCATATCTCCATCAAATTTTGCTGCTTCTTTCCCAACATTTCTACCTTTCAAAAATCTCCATTAAATTTCTCTGTATACCTTGTCTCTCCTTTAAATTTCTCAGCTTGTATGTCCAGTAAATTTCCCAATAAGTTGCATATGAAATAGCATATCTCCATCAAATTTTGCTGCTTCTTTCGCAACATTCCTACCAATCAAAAATCTCCATTAAATTTCTCTGTATACCTTGTCTCTCCTTTAAATTTCCCAGCTTGTATGTCCAGTAAATTTCCCAATAAGTTGCATATGAAATAGCATATCTCCATCAAATTTTGCTGCTTCTTTCCCAACATTCCTACCTTTCAAAAATCTCTAACAAATTTTTTTGTATACCTTGTCTCTCCTTTAAATTTCTCAGCTTGTATGTTCAGTAAATTTCCCAATAAGTTGCATATGAAATACCATATCTCCTTCAAAATTTGATGCTTTTTTCCTAACATTCCTTCCTTTAAAAAATCTCCATTAAATTTCTCTGTATACCTTGTCTCTCCTTTAAATTTCCCAGCTTGTATGTCCAGTAAATTTCCTAATAAGTTGTATATGAAATAGCATATCTCCATCAAATTTTGCTGCTTCTTTCCCAACATTCCTACCTTTCAAAAATCTCTATCAAATTTCTCTATATACCTTGACTCTCTTTTAAATTTCTCAGCTTGTATGTCCAGTAAATTTCCCAACAAGTTGCATATGAAATAGCATATCTCCATCGAATTTTGCTCCTTCTTTCCCATCAAATTTTGCTGCTTCTTTCCCAAAATTCCTACCTTTCAAAAATATCCATAAAATTTCTCTATATACCTTGTCTCTCCTTTAAATTTCTCAGCTTGTATGTCCAGTAAATTTCCCTATAAGTTGGATATGAAATAGCATATTTCCATCAAATTTTGCTGCTTCTTTCCCATGAAATTTTGCTGCTTCTTTCCCAACATTCCTACCTTTCAAAAATCTCCATCAAATTTCTCTGTATACCTTGTCTTTCCTTCAAATTTCTCATCTTGAATGTCCAGTAAATTTCCCAATAAGTTGTATATGAAAAACCATATCTCCATCAAATTTTGCTGCTTCTTTCCCATCAAATTTTGCTGCTTCTTTCGCAACATTCCTACCAATCAAAAATCTCCATCAAATTTCTCTGTATACCTTGTCTCTCCTTTAAATTTCCCAGCTTGTATGTCCAGTAAATTTCCCAATAAGTTGCATATGAAATAGCATATCTCCATCAAATTTTGCTGCTTCTTTCCCAACATTCCTACCTTTCAAAAATCTCTAACAAATTTTTTTGTATACCTTATCTCTCCTTTAAATTTCTCAGCTTGTATGTTCAGTAAATTTCCCAATAAGTTGCATATTAAATTACCATATCTCCATCAAATTTTGCTGCTTCTTTCCCAAAATTTCTACCTTTCAAAAATCTCCATTAATTTTCTCTGTATACCTTGTCTCTCCTTTAAATTTCTCAGCTTGTATGTCCAGTAAATTTCCCAATAAGTTGCATATGAAATAGCATATCTCTATCAAATTTTGCTGCTTCTTTCCCAACATTCCTACCTTTCAATAATCTCCATCAAATTTCTCTGTATACCTTGTCTCTCCTCTAAATTTCTCAGCTTGTATGTCCAGTAAATTTCTCAATAAGTTTCATATGAAATAGCATATTTCCATCACATTTTGCTGCTTCTTTCCCATCAAATTTTGCTGCTTCTTTCCCAGCATTCCTACCAATCAAAAATCTCCATCAAATTTCTCTGTATACCTTGTCTCTCCTTTAAATTTCTCAGCTTGTATGTCCAGTAAATTTCCCAATAAGTTGCATATGAAATAGCATATCTCCATCAAATTTTGTTGCTTCTTTCCCAACATTCCTACCTTTCAAAAATCTCTGTCAAATTTCTCTGTATACCTTGACTCTCTTTTAAATTTCTCAGCTTGTATGTCCAGTAAATTTCCCAACAAGTTGCATATGAAATAGCATATCTCCATCGAATTTTGCTCCTTCTTTCCCATCAAATTTTGCTGCTTCTTTCCCAACATTCCTACCTTTCAAAAATATCCATCAAATTTCTCTATACACCTTGTCTCTCCTTTAAATTTCTCAGCTTGTATGTCCAGTAAATTTCCCTATAAGTTGCATATGAAATAGCATATTTCCATCAAATTTTGCTGTTTCTTTCCCATGAAATTTTGCTGCTTCTTTCCCAACATCCCTACCTTTCAAAAATCTCCATCAAATTTCTCTGTATACCTTGTCTTTCCTTCAAATTTCTCAGCTTGAATGTCCAGTAAATTTCCCAATAAGTTTTATATGAAATACCATATCTCCATCAAATTTTGCTGCTTCTTTCCCATCAAATTTTGCTGCTTCTTTCCCAACATTCCTACCTTTCAAAAATCTCCATTAAATTTCTCTGTACACCTTGTCTCTCCTTTAAATTTCTCAGCTTGTATGTCCAGTAAATTTTCCAATAAGTTGCATATGAAATAGTATATCTCCATCAAAATTTGATGCTTCTTTCCTTACATTCCTTCCTTTCAAAAATCTCCATTAAATTTCTCTGTACACCTTGTCTCTCCTTTAAATTTCTCAGCTTGTATGTCCAGTAAATTTCCCAATAAGTTGCATATGAAATAGCATATCTCCATCAAATTTTGCTGCTTCTTTCGCAACATTCCTACCAATCAAAAATCTCCATCAAATTTCTCTGTATACCTTGTCTCTCCTTTAAATTTCCCAGTTTGTATGTCCAGTAAATTTCCCAATAAGTTGCATATGAAATAGCATATCTCCATCAAATTTTGCTGCTTCTTTCCCAACATTCCTACCTTTCAAAAATCTCTAACAAATTTTTTTGTATACTTTATCTCTCCTTTAAATTTCTCAGCTTGTATGTTCAGTAAATTTCCCAATAAGTTGCATATGAAATACCATATCTCCATCAAATTTTGCTGCTTCTTTCCCAACATTTCTACCTTTCAAAATCTCCATTAAATTTCTCTGTATACCTTGTCTCTCCTTTAAATTTCTCAGCTTGTATGTCCAGCAAATTTCCCAATAAGTTGCATATGAAATAGCCTATCTCTATCAAATTTTGCTGCTTCTTTCCCAACATTCCTACCTTTCAATAATCTCCATCAAATTTCTCTGTATACCTTGTCTCTCCTCAAAATTTCTCAGCTTGTATGTCCAGTAAATTTCCCAACAAGTTGCATATGAAATAGCATATCTCCATCAAATTTTGCTGCTTCTTTCCCAACATTTCTACCTTTCAAAAATCTCCATTAAATTTCTCTGTATACCTTGTCTCTCCTTTAAATTTCTCAGCTTGTATGTCCAGCAAATTTCCCAATAAGTTGCATATGAAATAGCATATCTCCATCAAATTTTGCTGCTTCTTTCCCAACATTCCTACCTTCCAAAAATATCCATCAAATTTCTCTATATACCTTGTCTCTCCTTTAAATTTCTCAGCTTGTATGTCCAGTAAATTTCCCAACAAGTTGCATATGAAATACCATATCTCCATCAAATTTTGCTGCTTCTTTCCCATCAAATTTTGCTGCTTCTTTCCCAACATTCCTACGTTTCAAAAATCTCCATTAAATTTCTCTGTACACCTTGTCTCTCCTTTAAATTTCTCAGCTTGTATGTCCAGTAAATTTTCCAATAAGTTGCATATGAAATAGTATATCTCCATCAAAATTTGATGCTTCTTTCCTAACATTCCTTCCTTTCAAAAATCTCCATTAAATTTCTCTGTATACCTTGTCTCTCCTTTAAATTTCTCAGCTTGTATGTCCAGTAAATTTCCCAATAAGTTGCATATGAAATAGCATATCTCCATCAAATTTTGCTGCTTCTTTCGCAACATTCCTACCAATCAAAAATCTCCATCAAATTTCTCTGTACACCTTGTCTCTCCTTTAAATTTCTCAGCTTGTATGTCCAGTAAATTTCCCAATAAGTTGCATATGAAATAGCATATCTCCATCAAATTTTGCTGCTTCTTTCGCAACATTCCTACCAATCAAAAATCTCCATCAAATTTCTCTGTATACCTTGTCTCTCCTTTAAATTTCCCAGTTTGTATGTCCAGTAAATTTCCCAATAAGTTGCATATGAAATAGCATATCTCCATCAAATTTTGCTGCTTCTTTCCCAACATTCCTACTTTTCAAAAATCTCCATCAAATTTCTCTATATACCTTATCTCTCCTTTAAATTTCTCAGCTTGTATGTCCAGTAAATTTTCCAATAAGTTGCATATTAAATAGCTTCATTTGGCTTCTCTATCTTGTACAGTCCATTAGCATAGCATGACTGACCAGCAAACAGTAACTTGCCTTACCTAGTAACTTATCTACAAGTGTAGCATTACTAAGCAGTAACCAGTATCAGTAGCAGCTTTCAGTTCAGCTAGTATTCACAGCATTAGTAACCAGAATTACTAGTTGCCTTTAGTTCATCCAGCATTCTCTTCTAGTGTAGCATTAGCAAGCAGTAATAGCCAGTAGCTAGTGTATATAGAAGTACTATTACTCAGCAGAAAGTATTAATGTCTCTCTCTCTTTCCAGGAGGTATTGAGGCTGGGGATCTCATCCCTGGCCAGTTGTGGAGGAGTTCATAAGGACCTTCCAACCTCTCCTAGCCACTGCATCACCTGCCTTCTTGGCCCACTTCCACCTCAAAATTTGCACTATCTCCAAAAATTCATTGGAGATATCCTAACAGGCAACTCATGGCAACTGTCCATCCAGGGTATATATAGAAGGTGAACTCAAGGAGCCCCCATCAGTCTCTAGTGAGCTGTCACAGGAGTAACATGTCTCTCTGCTGGTGCTGTCTTGGGCAGCCAGGATTCTCTGTATATGATCTGTGATGTCTGTGTGACCTTTGGATAAATAAAACACTCTAATGCAGTTTGCTTGTCATTCAGTACCTCATTGAATTACCATTCAGTTGATAATTTCAGGAATTTCACCATTCAATTCATCAGGAAAATTAAATAATTATGAATACTTGACAGTTTATTTAAAAAAGAACCTTTACAATAAGAGTAGCATTACAAACAAGAACCTTTACAATAAGAGTAGCATTACAAACAAGAACCTTTACAATAAGAGTTTGTAGCATTACAAACAAGAACCTTTACAATAAGAGTTTGTAGCATTACAAACAAGAACCTTTACAATAAGAGTTTGTAGCATTACAAACAAGAACCTTTACAATACGAGTAGCATTACAAACAAGAACCTTTACAATAAGAGTTTGTAGCATTACAAACAAGAACCTTTACAATAAGAGTAGCATTACAAACAAGAACCTTTACAATAAGAGTAGCATTACAAACAAGAACCTTTACAATAAGAGTAGCATTACAAAAAAATATCATTTACAAATAAGAGTAGCATTACAAAAAAAGAACCTTACATAAGGGTAGCATTACAAAAAAAGAACCTTACATAAGGGTAGCATTACAAAAAAAGAACCTTACATAAGGGTACCATTACAAAAAAAGAACCTTACATAAGGGTACCATTACAAAAAAGAACCTTACATAAGGGTAGCATTACAAAAAAAGAACCTTACATAAGGGTAGCATTACATTAAAAAACAACCTTACAGAAAAGTAGCATTACAATGTCAAATTTAGAGGGCCCATTCCAGACCCAAAACCACATTCCCCCCAAACCCAGCCAGGTCCAGTGCCAGATCCTGCCCAGCCAGGTCCAGGGCCCCAGCTCCACCCCCACCACCACCACAAAAAAAAAAAAAAAAAAAAAAAAAAAAAAAAAAAAAAAAAAAAAAAATTAAAAATTCTAAAATTTGATTAAATTTGAGTGTATAAGTTGAGGCGTCCAGAAAAGATTTTTTTTAACTGCCCTGGATTACCGGCATCTTATTTAGGTTTTGAAGGTTACCGGCGATCCTCTTGCCTCTCCTCGTTCTCTTGATTTCACCTGGGTTCCTCTTTTGCTCTCTCTCTCTCTCTCTCTCTCTCTCTCTGGGTTGCAACATCAGGATCAATCTGTAAATAAAGACAAATAATATTACTACAACATTTCAATAAGGAAAATTACTAAACTGTCATTACACTGAAAATTTAACAGAGAGAGAGAGAGAGAGAGAGAGAGAGAGAGAGAGAGAGAGAGAGAGAGAGAGAGAGAGAGAGAG